>VDFB02129724.1:102581-265222 GCA_007258455.2 Sequoia sempervirens | reverse complement strand
AAGGAGATAGAAAAAGAGGTGCAATCTGATTCCAATTTTTTTGAAAAAAAACATATTTAGAATCTACAGATAAAATGTCACGAAACTATAGTTTGCATTATCTTCAAATTCCTCATGGTTTAGCTGCTATAGGTGCCCAAAAGTGAAGAATTAGTTAGAAAAAAATATTTCAGTGTCCAGTTTGGCCAAAAATTGTAAATCACTATTGTGGGATGACCCAAGGCCTAAGCCTTTTACTTGATAGTTCATGGTCTTGAGCATTCAATTTATAGTAGGATTCTTCTTATTTTGGAAACATGATGTGAGTCCATTATTGGGTGGAAGAGGACAAGTGGTGGATATGCTTTGTTCTTCTATTGCAAGAGAACCACCATGGGTGAATGTAAGAGGACTAAGGGGATATGGAGATGGTGTTGGTATAGTTTGTGAGGTGGTGATAAAGGATCATGAGATGGAGTAGATAGGATGGTACAATCTTGATTTTGATGAGAGGGTGATAAGGGATCATAAGAAAGATTAAGTGGGATGGTAGGATCTTGACTTAAATGAGGGGATGATAAAGAATCATGAGAGGGATTAGATGGGATGGTGGGATCTTGATTTGTATGAGGGCATGCATTGGTATGCTTTGGAACAATCTCTTCGAATTTTTCAACTTGAGTGGGTGGTGTGATGGTGGAGGATTTTTGGATGGACTCCTCAAATGGGGTAGATGGAAGGATGGAGGATTCAAGATGGTAATGGGATTGAGGTTGGACAACAAGAAGATTAGGAGAAAGGGATTGGATTTGGGTGGCTTTGATGGGTGGGATGGTTTCGATAGTTTGGATGGTGTTAGGAGTGGAAAGAATAATGATAGGCGTGGGATGGAGAAGGGCATCTTCACTAGTAACCATACATGGTGGAATGACTCCATAAATTTGGGATATGGATTTGGTCATGACTTATTTGCTAGGAGTCCTTGAATGACATCTGAAATGAGATAATTGTATATTTTAGGATTAGGTGGAGGATTATGGGTAGATGAAAGAGGGGGAGTAATGGGATGATTAGGATTATGAATTGGAGAATTAGGATTAGATGTTGGGTTGTGATTGAATGGAGGACTAAGAGTAGGTGTAGGATTGGGAATAGTGATGGGATCAAGATCAAATGGAGAATTAAAGTATGATGTATTGGAAGGAGGAATAAGGTATGAGGGATTGGAAGGTGGAGTGAGATAGGAGGATGTGGATGGTGGATTGAGGTATGAGGAAGTGGATGGTGGGTTGAGATAAAAGGACATCTTATCCCAAAATCCAAATCCTCCATCTTATCCTACGCATCCCCTCTCCTCCATCATATCCCACTCATCTTGTCAAGTTTTGTTATTCTAGGTCCTAAACCATAGAACCAAAACAAAATTCTACCTTTCATTTTGGTGAACCTGCATTCATAACATCACAATTCTGATTTAGATTACATCATCATCCTAGATCTTGCTTGTATTAACATTGCATTAGAATTTTCATTAGTTAATTGGTATTCTAGGGTTTCTAAATTTTGCATTAGTGAAAGTGCATATAGCTTGCATTCTTGCATCTCAAATCATTGAAAGTCATATAAAATCTACATTTTCACTTAGGTTACAGATCATACAACATAAAAATCATAAAAATCAATTGAAAATTTTTGAAAATTTTGAAAAAAATCCTCACTGGGACTCATACACCCCTCTGGGTGAATCAGTCCCAGTGCAAAGTTTGCACTACATTTTCCAGAATTTCATTGTTCTTCGCTTCATTGGCATTTGCATTCATTTTGCATTTAGTAGTCCTTGCATGAGTATTTGGTGTCAAGGTATTGTATTAGCATTGTAACGAGACTCGCCCAGAATCGCCCAGACTCGGCGAGTCCCGGGCCGAGCCAGTTTGGCCGAGTTTGGGGAGCCCAGACTTGGACCCACCGAGTCCATCACCGGACTCGCCGGACTCGCCCAGACTTGGCGAGTCAGGAAACAGGACGACCCGCGGCGGCAAGCGCAGAACACTAAAAACATAAAATTAAAGTTTAGTTAGTTTTTTTTTGGTTCTATATGTTCTCTCCAACCCTAAAAGCAACCTCATTTCACTCTTTTGGCAAAATAGGAGGAGAAGAGAGAGTTGGGAAGAAAAATAGGAGGAGAAGAGAGGGCAACCAGCAAATTGTTTAAAACAAAAGCAAGGTTATATATCATTTGGGAAGCTTCATACTGCTAAGGAGGTGCATTGAAAGTTCATTGCTAGTGATTGGGAGGAGTTTGCATTGCATTCCAAGCCAAATCTAAGAGGTAAGTTTGATTTTAACAGTTTTTTAACAAATAATTCATTGTAATTTGTAAAATCATTGTTTTTAAATTTTTATAGTTTGCATTTTTATTTACAAACCCTACTTGAAACTTAAATAATTTTACAAACCCTACTTGTTATTGCAGCCACATTCATTTGCAAATCAAACCATATTATTATTTTCACAATGTCTCAAACCCCAGTCAGAAAAGATCCTGCTTGGAAACATGCTGAAATCTTTCCCAGAATGAAAAGAGGAGAAGCAAAATGTAAATACCACAAAACAATTTATCATGGAGGCATAAATAGATTGAAATACCACCTTGCACGCATACCCATCCATGATGCAGTGGGCTGTACCCTAGCACCTATTGAGGCTGTTCATGAAGTGTAGGTGCAATTAGAAAATTTTGAAAGGAAAAAATAAATTAGAAAGAGATAAAGGGAGGAGTTGGCAGGTGTTGGAGTTGGACAGGGACTTGGTGCTATTGGAGATGCTTCTTCCATGCCTCCATACCGTCCTAGTGCTAGTGCTTCTGCTTTTGCACCATCTATTCCTATGCGTACTCCTAGTGCTGGTGGCGCTACTACTGCTAGTGGTAGTGGCAGTATTAGCATTGGCCCTAGAGTTCATAAATCTAGGGTGGACTCATATTTTGTACCATGCATGCTACTTCTGGTTCCCAACCGTCGCTTGAGAGCATGGGTTGGAACAAGGATGCACACGATGCAGCAAAAAAACAATTGCAGACTTTTGGTACTACTGCACCATTCCCTTCCATGTAGCTAGGTAATTCTTTTTTCGTTTAATTGTTTTAAAATTTATATTTAAATTTTATTGTTTTAGAATTTAGATGTATCTCACTATTGAATTCAAATTTAAAGTTAAAAACTTAAATCTTTTCATTTTATGACATGTTTTAGGTCTCCTTTTTGGCAAAACATGGTTGATGCAATAACCATATGTGGGGTGGGGTTCAAAGCCCCCAACGAAGATGAATTAAAGGGCCCAATTTTGACTCAAAAGGTGGCGGATGTGAAAGCACAATTAGAGGAGCAGCGTGTGCAATGGAGGAGGATTGGTTGCACCATCATGACTGATGGTTGGACCGATAGGAGAAATAGGACGTTGTTGAACTTTCTAGTTTCCTCTGGAGGTAATTGTACTTACCTTAATACATTGATATTTGAATTTGATTTAGTGATTAATAATTTAATAAGGCTGATTTATGTTTTTAATTTATTGAATAATTGGTAATTTGGTTTTGCTTATTTTTTCAGGTGACACTGTCTTCATAAAGTCCATTGATGCTTCCACCCAATTCAAAAATGCCACATACCTATGTGAGGCTATAGAGGAGGTGATAGCCGATGTGGGGGAAGAAAATGTAGTGCAAGTGGTGACAGATAATGCAGCAAATTATGTTGCTGCTGGTAGATTATTGATGGAGAGGCACCCAACTATATTTTGGACTCCATGTGCCGCCCATTGCATTGACCTCATGATGGAGGATCTTGGCAAGCTCCCATGGATAAAAACATGTATGGAATCAACAAGAAACATTTGCAAATTTGTTTACAATCATGCATGGGTGCTTAACCTTATGAGGCAATACACGGGGTTGAGGGAGTTGTCTCGTCCTGGCATCACTCGGTTTGCATCAAATTTTATCATGTTGCAATCCTTGATTCGGTCAAGGGCACCTTTGAGGCGCATGTTTGCTAGTGAGGAGTGGTCTTCCTCATCCTTTTCTACAAGCACTGCAGGGATTGCTGTGGCTGATTGCATATTTGATGAGGCAGGGTTTTGGACACCAGCAGATGAGATTGTGAAGGTAACATTTAATTCTTTATTATGTTTTAATTTTTAATCATATCTTACTTTTATTTGTTCATTTTCATTGACAGTCACACTTACTTATTTGTGAAACATGTTTGCACTTTGCAGTTTATTGAGCCCTTGCTAGTTCTCCTACGAGTTGCAGATGGGGAGAAGCCCGCAATGGGCTACATATATGAGGGCATGGATAGGGCCAAAGAGGCCATTAGATCAGTCTATGGTGGAGTTGATGATAAGTATCGTCCCATTTGGGAGATCATTGATAGGAGATGGCAAAACCAACTCCATAGGCCCATCCATGCAGCCGCATGTTTCCTAAATCCGGCCTTCCACTTCCGCCGTGATCTCCGTGCAGATAGAGAAATTCTTAGTGGGCTCTACTCGACGATAGAGAGAATGTTGCCCGCTGTTACTACACAGTTAGTGCACGAGATAGATGCCTTCACTAAGGCACGAGGAGACTTCTTTGCACGTCAAATGTGCAAAGATAGTAGGACAACATTAATGCCAGGTAAAAATATATTTAAGGCCATAATTTTCATCTTTTTATATTATAATTTATTATTAAATGTTGAACTTGAACTTGAAACTTGAAATGAGATTGATTTTGTTTCTTTTTCTCATCTCAGATAGATGGTGGGAGATGTTTGGTTCTGATACACCGAACCTGCAAAATGTTGCCATACGAATATTGAGCCAGCCATGCAGTTCATCCAGTTGTGAGCGCAATTGGAGTATGTTTGAGCACATACACTCCAAGAAGCACAATAGATTGACAGTGGAGAGGATGAATGACCTGGTATATGTTCATTACAACCTTCGGCTCAGATACAGGAAGGTTTTTGACCACGACAACACCCCGATCTGTTTAGAGGAGATTGATCCACAGTCTAAGTGGATCATTGAGGCTACAAACGCAGTCTTTAGTGACGAGGACCTTGATTAGGTGGACCAGGCAGAGAGAGAGGCTGAGGTTGTAGCCATGGCTGAGGAGGAGGCTAGAGCACGAGGAGACATAGCTACTGGTGGTGAGAGTGGTATGGGGACTCAGACACAGGCAGAGACTATGGCTGCAACTGCAACATCATCCAGGACCTTTAGACGCCTTCGTAGGAAGGATGCTGGCTCCACTATGCCATAGGCATAGAGTGATAGACTTATAGCTATTGTTTTGAATCTTTTGATATTTCATATTTGTATGGAACATTTGATGTCATGGATTTCATATTCCATGAGTTTTGTATACATTTGACTAATTTTATATATCAAAGTATGTTATTTCCTTCAGCAGCGCAACTACAATTTGTGTACTTTATACTTATGTGATCATTGTATACTTGTGTATGTGATCAAATTTGCTTTTATTTGTGTTGTATTCAATAAAGGGTGCTTGAAACAAGTTTTAAATCTTTAAAAATCTCTAATTTTCTAAGGTTTTTTCAACTTTTTTCATTTTGCCGAGTCTGCGCCGAGTCCGAGTCCGAGTCGCCAAGTCGCCGAGTCGAGTCACCCTAGCCGAGTCCAAGCCGAGTCCGAGTCTCGTAACTATGGCTAATACTATAGTGAGACAAATTTTGAGACTCATGTCATCCCACGATAGCACAATTGTTGTGGATCTTGGGTTGTCTAACTCTTTCACTCCTAGTATTGACACTAGTACACTAGGTATGGACCTTAAAAACTCTTTTCCTTCAAGTAGTGTAATGCATGCTAAAATAATGGTTGCTAGTGTTCCACAAGAAAACATAATCCAAATTCATGAATATTTAGCAAACCTACAACATCAAGTGCAAAATGACAACATTTCAACCACTTCCGTCCCTACTATAGATAACATTCATCGCATGCGTGAAATTGAAGATAGACTTGACCTTGTAAAACATAGTTCAAATCTTTGGAAAACACTTCCCCTCAAACACTAGTTGTCCTCTACCTACCAATAATGTCACAAGCCAAAGAGGAATTCAAATTCCTCCTCCCACAACAACTGCCTCTATTCCTACCTATACCAACCCTCAAGTCACAACAACAATGCAACCGACTAGTAATGTGATTCCATCCTCGGGCATTTCTACTAACATCCCTAGTACCTTTGTGGCATCGCACGTCATATCTCCTACCACTTTACCACCTATAAACATTCCATTCACTTATCCCTCGAGCACATACACCCCTCCACATTTTTCACTTCCATCTCACAACACAAGCAATGACCCTCTCATAAATCAACTCTTCCAAACTATTTCATCCCTTTGAAAACAAATTTCCACCATCAACCAAAATCAAAATGGACCACCTACATATTATGTCAAAAGTAGCCTATTATCCTTGGAGATATTGCGAACACCGATGCCACAAGGTATAGAGGTGCCTAGATTCGAGAAATATGGAGGAAAGGGAGATCCTTCTAACCATGTTAATGCTTATACTACCTTATGTAGTGAATTTGTCCTTGATGATAAACTCTTGGATAAGCTTTTCCCTAGGTCCTTGAAGGATACTTCCTTAGAATGGTTTTCTTCTTTACTGAACAACTCAATTTGTTCATTCAATGAGCTTATTGAGGAATTTCTCAACCATTTCCAAATGCATATGACTCCTAAGATGACCTTGGCCGATTTGATGAGATGCAAAAAAAATAAAGAAGAAAAGATTACTGACTTTATCTTGTGCTATCAATCGCTTTATTCCCAAATCGATGTCAAGGTTCCTAATCCTCACCTTCAAAAGATGTTCATATAGAATTTGCAAAGTAAGATACAAGATAAACTTACCATGATGAAATTCCCCTCCTTCATGCACTTGTGAACTGCCCTCCATGATTATCAAAACTCGGTTAGTAGTCGAGATACAAAATCCACCTCTAGTCATACTGAGAAGTTCGAGTCCGTAAACCAAAAAAAATCTCAACCTTTTAGAAAACAAAATAAAGGTTTCCTTCAATTCAATTCCCCTCAACAAACGAGTCAAAATACCAATAACCAAGTAGCTGCCATAAAAGAAATGATAACCTTTAGTTATGGGGACCCGAAAATACAATTCACTACCCTACCCGATACCCTTCATAACACAATGTCACAAATTTTAGAACAAATGATTACCTTGCCTCCTGTTAAAACACCTGATCCTAATAAACCTTTACCTATGAACTTTAGATCAAATGCTTATTGCTATTATCATCGACAAGATGGACATGACACAAAAAATTGTAAGCGTCTTAAACATCTCGTGCAAGACCTCATTAATTCTGGTTGTCTTTCTGTTGGAGGTGTTAATGATCAAGGAAATAAGTCTGTTGCCCCTCCTAACCAAAACCTGCAAATCTTTACCAACCCCATGCCAAAACATAATATTTTATTTGTCAAAGCTAGTGAAACTACAAAAACTGATGTGATGAATGTTGACATGGATGATGAGAACATAGATGCGATTCAACAAAGTCCTATGGATACTAATCAACAAGAACAAAATCCTATTGATGGTTTGGTTGCATTGGTCGAAACTCAACATCGTAAGGGCCGAACTAAAAATCCTCTTGAGATTGTTTTCTCCTCACAAGATATACTTATACACCCGATGGTCCTCTTTACATAGCCATCTAAATCTATGATAAATTCACTAATGGGATATTAATAGATCTCGTCTATGGAGAGAATGTGATCATTGAGGAATTCTTACTTCTACATGAACTTTATCAAGATATCTATGATAAACCGAAAGCATGGATCAAGACGCATAATGGTTTTGCTTTCCCTATGATGGGATCGATCACCTTACCTTTACAAATAGAACCAAAAACATTAGATATATCATTCTCCATCATCCCACAGTTGAACCAATTTCGTGTGAAGCTAGGCTATCCATGGCTTCGCTCCATGAATGCAGTCCCTTTAGTCGTGCATAAATGCTTAAAGTTTCCCTTTGACAATGAAATTTTCACTGTCCATCATAATGGCTTTAACCCTTTGTCTTCCCATGGAAACTTTTCCTTAGATTTCTTCTAGCCTGAGCCTATAGAACAAGGATAACTTTAAGAACCCCCCCCCCTGGGCAAAGGTGTAAAATCCTGGCGAATCTTTCCTTTTATTTGAAAAAAAATATTAATTTTCTTGGTGAATCTTAAAGAATAATTGGAAAAAATCATAATCACAGTGGCGAATCCTAGTGAATAATCACTAAAAAGAATAATTACAATGGCGAATCTCTCCTTTAAAAATTTGCATAGTTGGTCAACGCAATTCCCCCATATTTTTTTTGTTTTTTGTAATATTGAAGTAGGGGCCCGAGGGCGGCAGCCATTGGCGGGGTCAAGGGGGAAGAGCCCCCTTGTGGGGGTCGAGGGGGAAGCGACCCCTCACGGAGTCCAGAGACAATGGTACATAGATTAAGCATTTTTTAAATTCTCACTTAAAAAAAAGACTATATGAAAAGTGAAATTGTTACTGTCTATTAGCTTTTTAATCAGATGGCTGCAGGTTGATTCCGTGACCTATATGCATGTGCCTTTTAAAATGGACGTGCATATAAGTCACAGAATCAACCTGTAGCCATCCAATTAAAAAGCTAATCAATGGCAATAAATAAAAGCCCTATTCAAGGCTAAAATATCCCTA
This sequence comes from Sequoia sempervirens, assembly GCA_007258455.2. Lineage (NCBI taxonomy): Eukaryota > Viridiplantae > Streptophyta > Pinopsida > Cupressales > Cupressaceae > Sequoia > Sequoia sempervirens. The sequence goes on along the minus strand of VDFB02129724.1, from coordinate 256,463 downwards.
AAATGAAATGGTAATTTATTATTAGTGGTGATATTGCCCCAGAATTAATGGTAGGAATATAATATTACTGGCAAATATAATTAATATTTGTAATTACAGTATAAACTACTTGTGAATATGTTCCAATGACGCATCATTTAAAAAATAATGCATAAGCGAATTAATCGAGACAAAATATTTTTTTGTAAAAACCTGGCGATTCAACATCCTTTTTAGCTTGTACTATTCACCATTTTTGGAGGTCTCAATTTCAATTATTCGCCAATTAGTGAAGATTCACCACTAAAGTTTTCCCTGCTATAGAACCTATCAAACCACAAGAAGACTTCTTTTTCAAATCCTATCAAAAGTTCAAGGCAAAGAAAATAGCAGAATTATCCCTCTGAAACATGCCTCTGCCTACCACTGAGCCTATCATCATTGATGAAACCGTGATTGAACCTAAAGGAATTCCAAATAACCAAAACCTCCCTAAGACAAAACCTTCACCTACTTCCTACAAAAGACCAAGAGACAACAAAAACAATCCCGTCACTCCTCCTAGAATAAAACAAGTTTACAAAGTTAAAGAGAAAGTGGTTGAACAACCTCCTATGGTTCCTTCTGTTCCTCCCATTAGGGAAGAAAAGAAACATATGGTTGATCAACCCGCTCCTACAAAAACACGATTTGAAAACATAACTAAAAGAAACAAAGGTGCTAGGGAGCGTAGGCGTAGACATCGTGCCCTTGCTCACAGGTTAAACGAAGAAATAAAAAAAGAAAATCAAGATCCAAACTCGACTAAAGAAATGCATGATGAGTCTACCCCCTCCCTGAAACAAAAATATCCCATAATGCAACCACAACAAGAGTTGAACCCTTCTTTAGACATTATCATTCAACCTCCTGTTATGATTAACTTAGATGATGATGAGGAGGTGCATAATGAATTGAATACATTGTTTTCCTCTTCTATGAGCTTAAATGATAATTCTCCTAGGAAGAGTGTTGAACTTGGTGATAACCCTAGTTTGGAACTTGCTACTGTCCCTCTGGCTAGTTGTTCACCTTCTATATTCGATGAACATGACTGGGATGCAAACAACTTGCTCATAGGTTGACTTGCATGTGCCTTAATAGTCCTTTGCATTATTTCTTTTTTCTTTTGTGTGATTGCATGTGCGTAATGTAATCCCCTATGATGTTATGTTTGATGTATCTCTCTTTGTGACATTCCTGTATTTGTACCTTCATTCTTCTCTATGTCGTGCATCTTTTTGCTTTACACTTATCTTTTTCTTTTGTCTTGTGTTTTCATTTTAGGGATGACACAAGGCATTGAGACATTCATGTATCTTCCATGTTGACCCAAAAGCTTTTTCTTTATCTTTTTTCATTTTTCTTTCGTTTTCCTTTTTTGGATGATGCAAGGCATCGAGACATTCATGTCTCTTCCATGTTGACCCAAAATGTTATTCTTTGTTTTCACTCTCTTTGTGTCATTCTTCAAGTTCTATGTGTATTTGGGGAATGATGACAGTTTTGATCTCTCTAAAAACATTGTAACAAGAACATACTAACCCCAAATCCATAGATCCCTTATGTGTTTGGTATTTTCATTTTGGGGGCAACCCCTCTTTTCTTTTTTGCATGACGTAGCTTTATTTGGAAACATATGACTTGGCATAGGGATTTTCAAGTTAGCTCTCATGTCCTCTTTATTGTTAGCATTTATCATTTTCTACTTTAAAGTAATTTCTCACAACATGGTGTTTAGCAATTTCTTTAAAGTGGGGGCATACATTGGCATTATTCTTTTACATTCTTTTTTTTTCATGTTTCATGGTATAGTCTTCTTGCTTCATGCGATGTTTCTTTCTCTTTGTGGATGAAATTGGGTTTGATGTCCTTCTAGAGTGTGATCTCTCTTAGCATGTTATATTTCTCTTAGTGGCTTGATGTGACACATTGCATCCCCCAAGGTGCGAATCTTTTATTCTTCGATTGGTCCTCTCTTGGAGACATAAGGAACAATGTCCCCTAAGTTAAGACCTCACATGAAATAAGCAAGAATCCTTTGAACGTCCCTTAATGTTGCATTTGCATTTTTAGTTATATGGCCACCTTGCATAACACACCTTGCATGCCTGTGGAGCCATCTTGTTTGTTCATGAGTTCCAAGCATATGAAGTTTTGCTTGCCTCATGAAGCTCAAAGTTCATTGTTCATGAGCTCCAAGAATACAAAGTTTTGCTTGCCTCATGAAGCTCTAAGGTCATTTTTGCATGGTGCCTTATTAAATTTATTAGGAGGTATAACTTTGGTATGGTTTTGACAGGAAGCTTGACCGAGGCATGACTGTCTCTTAGCCACTTACGCACATGAGTGTGAGCGCATACTGGCCATGTGTGTATGTGTCTCACCTCTTTTGGATCCTCACCCAACGAACGGTCTGAAGTTTCGTTGCCTCAGAGTGAGCATGCATTATTTTTGGACAAACAGCCTAGATCTGATCTATGAACATCGCGATGGATAAACTGTCGAAGCTTGATCCACCTCTTTTATTTTATTTTTCTTTTCATGTTTGATAGCGTATGATTGTTCCTTTATGATGCTCTTTATATCATTTTCATGTGTGTTCCTTTGTGCCTATGTTAGTTCATCATGGGATCTTGATCAGCCCCCTCAATCCTTGTCATCCTATCTTAATAGCATTTGTGCATTTGAACCCCTCTTGATGTGTGTTGGTCTACTTTAGTGTGATTTTGAAGCAAGTTCATCCTCTCACTAAAGTGGGGGCTAAATGTAATGTCAAAAAATGTTGTCGGTGACATTTTCACACTTGTTCAAACCCTCCTTGTAAAATTGAGCTTAATGATGCCTTGACTTAGTGTCGTAATGTGTTTAACACACTCACATTAGGTCTTGGGCCCTTGTGAACTAATGAACTTAAATGGTACCTTTTTAATCAAAATATACCTTGATCATACCTTATTTAAGGTGTTGTAAAGTGTTGTAACACACTTTCACACTTTTCTAGGGTTTTATTAAATAATTGGTCTTCTTCATGCTTTAATTGGCCTTATTTTGCATCCACAAGCCTCATTTAATTCTTTTTGAGGATAATCCTAACATAAATCAATATCCAATCATAGTTTAGGTGTTTTTAGGTTGTGTGGCCCATATTTAGTGATCTGGGACTCATATGTCACCTTGGGCATATGAGTCCCACCTAGGATTTTGGGTTTGGAACTTGATTTTACACCGTTCTAAGCATTTTTGAATTTGTTCCCATAAATTATGCCTAATGGGACTCATACGCCACCTTGGGTGTATGAGTCCTATGTGATCCAAAATCAAAATTAATTCAAATTCTTGGCGGGATTTTATCCTCCTAGATATGATGTCAGCTTGTAGTGTTGTAATTTTGAGAATTCTTGCATAATTAAGTATAAATACAAGGTTCTTTCACTCATTTTCACCTAAGACTTTTGTGAGAGCATTCATAGTAGAAAATTTGAGTTCACAAGAGCATTCAAGTATTTAAAAGAAAATTCAAGAGCATCCAAGGGAAGATTATCAAGCATTTTAGAGCATTATTCAAGCATCAAACATCATGTCAAAGTCTTCATGCATCATGTTTGTTTTTTAGCTAACAATTGTGATGTAGGGTTTCATGATTCAAGCTATCATTTCATTCAAGATCTATCCTATTCAAACAAGAGTCAAGATCCACATCCATTGGAGTAATCTCATACATGTTTGCAACACTTCAATGCTAGGGTTTGGTGAGTTTTAACATCATATTTTGTTCATTCATCATTCTCCATTCATATTTAATTTCATTTCACGGTTTGATTACCAAAATGGGGTTTGACCAAGGCAAACCGCTTTCGACTAACAAAACAAAAAATTTCCCTCTCTTTAGTGTGTGATTTGCAAGTTTAGGTTGAAGACACATTGAAGATAAAGTTTGGAGAAAGTTGTCAAAGTGTTCAAAGTTGTCACCTTGCATTAGAGATACTTGGAAGACTTCTACAAGTTGTAAATCAAGGTTTCGGATCTAGAAATGAATTGGGAAGCACAAAGCAGACCTTGAAGACCAGATTTAGACTTTGAAGCTTTAGAAAACCCTAGCTCCAGACTAATATGCTAGTTCTGGCATATGAGTCCCAATTTAGGTCAATTTTTATATTTTTGTAGTTCAAGATACCCATTTGCCAAATTCCTGTTTCTGCACAAAAACCCAGATATGGGACCAATTCGCCCAATCTGGCGTATGAGTCCTTGTCAACATTAAAGTCATAATTTTTGGTATTTCAGAGTCTCATCCAACCTTCAGGTTTTCAGGTGCACACATTTCATCTTGTAACTTTTAGTTCTAATTTTCATAGATTTTTAGGTCATTTAGTGAAAGATTGCATCATACTAGGGTTAAGCATCGAATCTTGCAATTAATTTGTCTTCCCAAGCCTTAGCTTGGTGGTGAACCCCTCATTAGTTTACAATCATCCACTAAGACAACCATATTGCAAGATCTCTTTCTCCTTTGCATACTTGAGGTTGAGATCTCTAGGATTTGTCCTTCAATGAGAGTGTTGAGTTTTGTTATTCTAGGTCCTAAACCCTAGAACCCAAACAAAATTCTACCTTCACTACTAAGGGGGAGAAACATAAAGTAAAATCATGAAAATTGTGTTCAGAGCTATTTTGTTGTCTTTGATGGTTTTTCACATCATGTGTTGCCATCAATGACTAAGGGGGAGATTTTTGCAAGAATGAAGGTGTTGTCATTGATGTCAACTAGTTAAATTTTTATCAATTGGTTGCTATTGTCATTGATGTCATGGATGAAGGTTATTGGTTGTACATGTCAAGGATATTGAGAAAATTGTAATGAAGGAAGGTTGCAGGTATTCAGTGGTTGCTTCAGGTTTTGCTCCTATATTCGTACGGTTCAGATATGTTGATCATGGTTGTTGAAAGCTTCTATATCCAAATTTTGGGTTTCTAGATCATTGTACAATGCAACTTATGTTCACTAGTTGTGAACTGTGTTTTTCAAGGTATCTGGCTGAGGTTCAGGAGAAATGTAGTTTCTTTGGATTTCTTATTTTTCAAGTTTTATGTCTTGCGGTTCTAGAGTTAAGATGTTGAAAATAATTTTTTTGTCTGAAAAGATTGGATCGTGTTAAGGGTTGCATGTGCTTAATTGTTCTATGTGGTTTACACTAGTTTGGTCAACCTTGTGTTAAACACTACTTGCAAAGCTCATGAAGCATGTTGGGAATTATTTGGATCCTTATCAAGCATGTGTAAATGAGTCATCCTCATTCTAATTCCACCCTAGAATGTTTTAGCGTTGACCTAATTTGAATTTATAAGTTTTATAGCCAAATTTGGATATGTTTCAAAGTTGAAGATGGTATAAATACAAGATGAGATATCGATGAAAGGTATGCAAAGAAATAGAGAAAGATAGATGCAAAGTAGATGCGAGAAAATGTATGTGATGTGAGTTTGGAATATCAGTGCAAAATCTAATTCCTGAGTTTCTAGATGCAGTGAACTGAAGGTGTACTCTATCATTCATGCATTCCTACAAGTGGTTTAGTGAGTTGTGGTGGAAATATCTATTGCATTGAGATTGTCTTCTCTTTGCAACATATCTCTTCTATCTTCTTTGTATCTATGTGGCAGTGAGCCCTCCAGGTGGTTAGTTCCCTTGTTAGACAGTGAGTCCTGATCTGGACAGTGTGTCATGTTTTGGCAGGAGCCTACTCTGGCAGCGAGCCTTTGTAATCAGATTTGATGTTCTTTATATTGTGAGGTAATCCTCATCGTGGTTTTTCCCTTATTGGGTTTTCCATGTAAATCTAGTGTTACTGTGTATGTGTGATGCTTTTTAGTTTCTACCTTTGCACTTAATGTTTAATCATTTTAGTAGAGTAAAAGATTTATGATTGATCTAATTTCTAGTGAAAGTTTCAAAGGTTAAAATTTGTCACAACTAATTCACCCCCCCTCTCAGTTGTCTTGTTCAAAAAAGACTACAATTTAACAGAGATACAAGATGGACTCGATGATGAGATGGACTAAAGATATGCACTAGTAAGCACAAGAAGACATGTCAAACAACACAAACCTAGATTAATCAAGTAGATGTGTTAAATTAGTGTATCCTCACCAGCTAAAAGGCTAATATCTCAAGATTGATATTAGACACCTCTCTTTCAAGAGTCAATAGATAGGGATCTAGTGGCACAAGGACTCACCTTTTCCCTTTCTTTAGAGGTCCTAACACATTGCCCAAATAGCTCTTGTATCTACTCAAAGAGATACATGGTGAGTAGCTTTGGGCATGATATTGTACCCTACACCATACTAAGAAATGTTCGAAAGGTCTTATGCTATGCTCAAATAGGTAATCTAGTTGTCCTCTAAATACCAAGAGGGTATGTGAGGCAGTTTCGTGAATACTAGCCCATCACAAGTGTGGGTTGGGAACATCAATCAAGTCATTCAAACCAACCTTGCACTCTTCTCGATATCACCCAAGTATCAAAGCTTCACTAAACATGACGCACCTAGATTGGGGCACAAATTTCATTCTCCCCCTTTATATACCCCATAGGTTCACATGGTTGAGGTTGTCCTTTGAGGTGATGAAATCTCCAAGAAATCCTCCTAAAAGGTAGGATATGCTAGGTGTTTCTAATATCTAGGCTCACAAGAAGCACAAGGAAAGAGCATATGCATAGGATAACACTCCTAGGAATACACAATAAGACTTGAATTGATTTGTGATTTTTGATCCCCAAACTCAACAACTAGTGCAAGGGGAGAGCATATGTGTTAGAATTGGCTATGGCTTCCAAGATCTTGAGGCCAAATGGAAAGCACAAAGAGAGAATATAATGTGACAAGAATAAATTGCATTCTTAGCAATATGATTCAATGATATGTAAAATGTAGTAGAAACCCCTTGGTTATATAGCCAAGGTGAGATACAAGATGTCATAGGATTATGACAAGTGTCTTAATCATATGACATGAGACAACTAATCACACTTACCTAGGTTCACATGTGTTACAAATCAAAAGATAAGATTACAACTAATGACAACTAACACCTTCTAGAAAGATTCCTTCCTAGGACCTAAGTAAACTTAACATGTAAATAAGTCCCTTAGTAATGAATTAACTAGGTACAAGACTTTATTTACACCAACACCCCCCCTTAAGTGCAACTTAGGGAGTAGTAGATTATTATGCAAATGACACAAAGATACAAGGATGGGTCCTAACTACTAGGCCATGTTAGGTACCCATGTACATATGCAAATGCAATCTCTCACAACCGGAGAAAAGGAGAAAACCTAGTGGGACAAAACTCCTCTCTAAAAGAGAGATGAAATACAAAAACTGAAATACTCTCAATAAAGCATGAGAAGGCTAAAACCCCGTGTGAGGAAAAAGACCTCCCCATAAGAGATAAGAAGAAGAGAGAGACAAGGCATCCCCTTCTTAATGTTGAGTCTCCTACAATGATGGTAGAAGCTCGACGTTCAATGCTAAAGTTGATCCAATCTTTCCAAACAACATTCCTCCCCTTAGGAAGAAACAAAACCATGAATGTATGCAGGATGTCAGCAATATGAATGATGGATGATATTTCTGAAGCATGCTCAAGTGTCTCAATGTTGATTCCAAAAGCTGACATGCTCCAAACAGGTGTTCTAGGTCACACTGCTGAAGAGGAAAATCCAAAATCTAGTAGAGATAAATGTAGAAAATGATCCAAAGACAAGGATATCCCATCTGAAGACAAAGAAGCCTCCTCCAAATGTTGTCCAAAAGTATCCACAGTCACGTCAAACTGCAAAGAATGATCATGTATATATTGAACAAGAGGGTCAAAGTGTTCCCTCACAACAAATTAAGAAGGATCAACTCCATCAAAGAGAAGATGAATTCCATCAATGATGTCTCCCAAATATGCAAGATGAAACTCCACAAACAAGTCTAAAATACCTATCAAGAAGTCATCGCAAGTATCCAAATATGAAAGACTATATATGTCTTGTTGCACTAAATCACAAGGAACCAAAACTGTTGAATCACAAGTATCCTCAAGTACAATAATAGATGATTCTGCCAATGCTAGATTACAAGAGTCCTCAGCTTCAAGATATTGACTCATAGATGAAGAAGATGAACCCTCTAAATATGGATTAGGAGCCATAGTTGAAGTCTTAATAGATGTCTCTATAGGAGGAGAAGGAGAAGGTTTTGTATCATCAAAACTACCATACCTTTCCCAATCAACAAGTGTTTCATCTGTTTTATCATCAATAGGTCAAAACTCTGCAAGTGGAACAAGATAATCCGTAACAGGATCCTCTGAGAATGGAGGTTCATTTGAGTCTCCATACATCTCCCAAAGTTTGTTCATAAGGTCACAAGGGATGTCAATACCATCAATGGCCATTTGTGTATCAATATCACAACTACAACCAATTACTCCCAAGATATGTTTTATTTTTATGTCCCACACAACTCTCTTCCATTTTGATGAAGGTTTGAAAACTAGTCCATAGAGATATGGCAAAAGATTAAGCCACCTACAATGTGTTAGGATTCCATCTCGCCAAGACTTAAAGTTTCATCGATTTAACCTTATTACAACAAGATGTTTTTTGATGCCCATATTAAACTAATCAATTTAGTCACACAATAGACCAATCAAGAGACATAAGCCAACAAAGGAAAAAGATTACCCCCTACCAAATTACTCAATCATGAAAACCCCCCAAGCAATATATGATTTGTGTCACTTTATACTTAGTGCGTTTACAGATGCTAGATGCCAAAAAAAACAAGCTAGAATTGATCTTAGTGCTTACAGATGCCAAAAATAGGCCACAAGCTTAAAGTAAAACTTTTATAGCATATGAGATCAATCTAATTACACCACCGAAAGTTACACGAAAAATCATGCACTTTAAAAAAAAACATCACCCAAAAATGTTACCATAGGAGCAAGATGTGAGCTCCCAAAGTTCCAAAAATGAGGACAAAGCAATAACACCTATGAAAATCTGCAATTTTTGGAAAAAAATAGGCACCAAACCCAAAAAATGATTGCACCACTGCAAAGAGCTCAAAAAATTAGCCCATATCAAAAAAAAATTGCTCAAAAAAAGGAGTCAAAATGAGCAAGATATGAGGCTTTGAAAATCAATTGCAAAATCAAAAAGTCCAATGGTGAGGGGGGCAATTTTTTTATAGAAAATTTTGACGCCAGCAATTCATTGGGTTAAACTTGATGGTTATTTGACCAGCACTATCGGCTGAAGTTAATTTTGATAGCTTAATGGTCGTCACACCGAAAATCGCCATTCGCTGGAATATGCTTCTTTTGTGCCTGTATATTCCTTGCCTACATAGAATATTCTGATTGGAACGTCAGTATATTCTTCAGCGGCTGGATTTGACAGCCCGCGGATTTATGACTGAGACCGCCGATTTTAAATTTTTTACCTCTAGACTAATATTTTTGGTCGCCGAATTTTTTTATATTTGTCTATCATAATTAATGAATGACCCCCAAAATAAATTTTGTGACTGCCAGTTTTGTGGCAGTGGTGGTGCTGTGTGGGGCCCGCTTTGATGCCACCCCCTGCATCAACTGTGTAGGTACAACCTCTAATTAATTTCCAAAAAAATCCTGAAGACTTTTTTAAAAAAAAACATTAACACAAAATTTCTTAAAGAAATAATATAGCGATTGCTATAATTTTTTTAATAATTTTTTTTCAAAAATTTTTACAAATCAAATAATTTTTTCTTTTGAAATCGTACTAGACGCAATGATGGTGACTTGGAGGGTTGTACGAGTCTCTGCCAAACAATTTTTTTTTGTGTCAGCAGACAACTACTCTTATTTGGATGAATTGTCAGTTGATCTTAGGGTTTTTGGCTCTTCTGGACGCGATGGTAAGGTCAAATTTGAACCAAAATGCTCCAAAATTGCAGCTACCTTTTGGATCTGGTAACCATTCTTCAACTTCAAACCCTCATAGATTTGGCCTCGTATATCCAATTTAGACGAAACAAAAGGAAAAATCAACTTTCTTGAATCTTCCAAACACAATGGTGAGCTTAGATTTGCAACAACAAGTTTTGGTTTGAACCTGCAATAAAGATCCAAAAATGGAAACCTCCCCAGATCTGGTATTTCTATCATGTTTTTCCAGATTCTCTAGATCATATGAATATGATGCAAGATCTGAGAGCATACTCAAATTTTCAAGATTTACCATCTCTCTTTAGAAAAAAGACTATCCAATGGCACCCAACCCGCTCTGATACCATGTTAGAATTGGCTATGGCTGCCAATATCTTGAGGCCAAATGGAAAGCACAAAGAGAGAGAATATAATGTGACAAGAATAAACTATGTTCTTATCAATATGATTCAATGATATGTAAAATGTAGTAGAAACCCCTTGGTTATATAGCCAAGGTGAGATACAAGATGTCATAGGATTATGACAAGTGTCTTAATAATATGACATGAGACAACTAATCACACTTACCTAGGTTCATATGTGTTACAAGTCAAAAGAGAAGTTAACAACTAATGACAACTAATACCTTCTAGAAAGATTCCTTCCTAGGACCTAAGTAAACTTAATATGTAAATAAGTCCCCTAGTGATGAATTAACTAGGCACAAGACCTTATTTACACCAACAATATGCCAACAAATGATCCAAAACAAAGAATACAATAAATTGACCCTTTAGAAATTGAATTGTTCCTAGATCAATGACAAAAAGATTCTTTGACCGTAAACCTGCAAAAGATATGTTGGTAGTTTTTTTATCTTTACCTTTCAAGGAAAATAATATCAAGTTGCACAATAAGATGATTAGATACCAAAAGTGATCAAAAGAAAGTGAGTGCTATCCCAAATGGGGTTGGGACACCCACCCCAACGATAGGGGGTGCGGGGGGATGGACCTAATCCCTTGTGTAAAGGGGTTCGAGGCTGAAGCCCTCAAAGATTTTTTTTGGAAAGCCAACTAAAGAAAATAAATGTAAAAAAAAATCACCTAAAATAATTTTTGTATACATTACTTAGTCACTGATGTAGAGAGTGGAAACACCCAAACTATCACGGAGTCACTCAAGTGCATAGTCACCCAAGAATAAAGTGTATCTGTCCAAGTGATAATGGATCTTCCCAAGTGTGAAATCACCTAAGAGTAGAGTAGAATCACTTGTGTAGAGGTAGAGCCACATGTGTAGAGAAAACTTGCATGTGTGGAGGTGGAATCACCCCTACAGAGAGGAATCACCTATGTAGAGACAGAGTCACCCTTGTGGCGGAGGAATCACCTATGTGGAGCGAAGTTGCCCGTTTGAAGGCGGGGTTTCCCTTATGGAGGAAAAATCACCCCTATAGAGTCGAGTCACCCATCTGAAGGTGGAATCTCCTATGTGGAGGTTGATTCACCCTTGTAGAGTGGAGCCTCCTGCTTACAGGGTAGAATTGTTTGTTTTTTTTGTAGACCCATTAGTTAGAGCCAAAGTACAACCACACAATTAGAAATGGATCCACTTTTTTATAGGGCATGTCCACCCAAGGGAGGACGCATTTTCCTTTGCGCAAACATGGAAGTACAAAATAAATAAAAAAGCTAAAATTTGGTTAGATGACCTACGATATGGGTCCCACCAGGCGTGCTAGATGTTGGGAATAGGATTCCATTTAATTGCAATCCTAAACATATTTCATGTATCTCCTAAGTCCTTGGAAAGTGTTCCCGAACACTAGGATTAGAAAGAGATTAAATTCAAATGAAATGTACATGTAAATTGACATTTGTAATTAATTCTAAATGATAGGAACATGTGCGGATGCCCAAGAAGATCTCCTACTAAATAGGAGCACATGGGGTACCCACATGAAAGGTGGAACTCACCTTGAGTTAAGTTAATTGTTTGGAGAAAAGATAACACTTCAGTAATGCATGTAAAGATCCTAGAAGTTAGGGATTGATGTTTACATGAATGGAGTTCAGTTCAGTTCAGTTCAGTTCAATTCAGTTTAGTTTAGTTTAGTTTAGTTCAGTATTAGTTCAGTTCAGTTCAATTCAGTTTAGTTTAGTTTAGTTTAGTTCAGTATCAGTTCAGTTCAGTTCAATTCAGTTTAGTTAGTTCAATTTAGTTTAGTTTAGTTTAGTTTAGTTTAGTTCAGTTCATTTATGATTCAATTATCTTCAATTGCATGTAAGTTTGAGTTGCATGTTAGTTGAATTTAGTTGACTTAAACTGCATGCTAATGACTTGAGTTGCATGACATATAACAGGTGACTACTTTTAGTTAACAGGGGATGATCAATCATGCATGATATTTGCATGAATGGTGGAGAGATATGTTTTAGTTAACAAAGATTGACTTGGACCCACCTTGGGCACCCAAGTTGGCATCTTGGAGTTAACACTTTTGCATGATAAGATATTTTATAAGGCTAAGTTAAGTGGGCCCATTCTTGGGTGCCAACTTTGAGGAGAAGCTTACAAGATATCTTCAGAATCAATGTTGAGTTATGACTTCAGTTTGTGATTCCCAAATTGATGGACTTGGTTTGACATTGTTTTTCACGAAAGAATTCTACTTGCAAAGAATAGGCGTAGGTTTTGTGAGATAAGCTTTGTGCTTTGTAATTGACAACTCTTTGGAGTTTTCAAGGCTCATAATTGTCTATTTATTGCAGCAAGTTGAAGAGAGTTTTATCAGATTTTATTGCAGGTTGTGAAGAAGAATTGTTGAAGGAAAAAGAAGCATCTCAAGCAAGGATTGATAAAGAATTATTGTAATCTTGTTCTAAGGTTAAATAATACAAGCACTATTGATTATGGTGGTGGAGTTTTTTCCCGAAAGGGTTTCTCCATGGTATATGTTGTGTCACTTCTATCTTTTGGTCTTATTCTTCTACAATCCTCTGTCTACTTCTACAAATGGTAAAATGAATCTAAACAGATAATCATCTACAAATAATTTGTAACAAAGAACACTTAATTAGATCTACAATCTCATAGTTTTACAAAGTATTAAGCTACATAATTACCTCCATTTTTCAACATTTGGTATCAAAGCTAACAGTTGGGGTAGAGTTTGGGGCGCCTTTCTCTTAAAAGTTTGAAGGTTTTTTGGCTGTAGTGGGAGCTTTTACTAATCTTTTATTGCTGATTTTGGAAAATAAGTTTGTTACAATGAGTTTTAATTCTCATTTAGATATTGGAACATTTAATGGATCTAATTATGAGATGTGGAAACTAAAAATGGGGGATTTCCTTAAAGAGAGAGATAAATGGTTAGTTGTTGGTAATGAGACAAAGTCACCTACAATGATGTCAGATGAGCATTGGGCTAAGCTTGATAAGAAGTAAAGAGCCCAACCATAAGATTATGTCTTGTTGATGTTGTTCTCTTGAATGTTTCAGAAGAAACTACTGCATATCAGTTGTGGAAGAGAATAGATGATATCTATCAAACCAAAAGTCTTACTAATAAGTTGTATTTGAAAAGGAAGTTGTATTCTTTAAAGATGAAAGATGGTGATTCTATTGTAAATCATTTGAATTCTTTTAATTTGATTCTAAGTCAGTTAGCATCTATAGATGTAAAGCTAGAAGATGAAGATAAATGCATTTTGTTACTGTGTTTTGTACCAGAATCTTGGGAAAATCTAATTGTTGCTATCAGTGGTACTGGTGCAAATCCAAAGATGGACAATATAATTCCTACTCTCCTATCAAAGGAGATGAGGAGGAAGTCTAAAATGGAAATCCAAGATGCCTTGTTTGTAAAAGGTAGGCCTAAGAAAAAGGAACCTAAGGGAGACAAGGAAGGCAAGGGTAAGTTAGAAGAACGAAGTAAGGTAAAGTGTTGGAACTGTAGGAAACCGGGACTTGTGAAGAAGGATTGTAAGAACAAGAAAAAGAGTTCTAATTCTTCTATAGAGGAATCCTTGGATGACGGTAATCATGCATTGATAAAATTTCATAAAAAAAATTTAGTGATGACTCTTTACTTGATGTTAAAGAGTGATCTTCATGAAGAGGATGGTAGTCATGATGCCATGTGTAGCTCATACCATAGTTCAATGGGAGTTGTTGGCAATGACGTGGATGCATCATTGGTAAGGTTATCTTCATGTGATTGGGGATATGTTTTTTTTTATCTTGGTTTAGAGTGGTTGCTATTATGTCATGGTTTACTCTTGATACGCGTTTAGAGTTTGGCACAGTACAAGTTGTTCTCTTGAGACTAGGATGTTTATGTATGTTATGATGCATGTGATCTCCTTGGAGGAGATGGTTAGATCATGAATGTCATGTTTATGTTCCCAATTCATGATTGGAGCTTTGACATTGATCTTGTGTATTTCTCTAGTTATGTATTGGGTACATTAACCATTTTCTTGATTACTTCGTGATACTGTTATGTTGCATTTGGAGTTTGGAATATTGGATTGGTTGGTTACAGGTCCTCATGGATACTTGGAGAAATAGGTGAGCATTGAGTTTTCTTATGGTAAGAGATATATGTTGGAATGGTTACTTGTAAGAAAAGATTTTTCAATAGTAAAGATCGAGAAGCCTACACCTTGGTTGGATGTGATTTCAACACACTCGACAGTTCCACATGCCTCCAAAGAGGCAGTTTGGTTACGAAGACTTGGGAAAGGTATTGGTTTTAATTGCAAGTAAGTTAAACTTGAATGTGATAGTCAGAGTGCTATTTGTTTAGCCAAAAATCCTATGTATCATGCTCGTACTAAGCATGTTGATGTTCAGTATCACTTTGTACAAGAAATGGTTGAGAGTGGGGAGTTATTAATTGATAAAGTTGACACTTTGATTAATGTTGCAGATTATCTTACGAGACCAGTTCCTATAGATAAGTTCTCTTGGTTTTGAGTATTAATCATTTGCTTGGATCTTCATGATTATGCAGGTTGCATTTGAAGTTGGCATGGATTGATTAGTTGGTGTAGGAAGGCCATTGGCGTTGAGTCCTTCCATTGGCCTTGAGTCCTGTAATTGATTTATAATAATGATTCCTTGTTCAGAATAATTGCAATGTATAATGTCAAGTGGGAGAATGTTGGGAATAGGATGCCATTTAATTGCAATCCTAAACATATTTCATGTATCTCCTAAGTCCTTGAAAAGTGTTCCCCAACACTAGGATTGGAAAGAGATTAAATTTGAATGAAATGAACATGTAAATTGACATTTGTAATTAATTCTAAATGATAGGAACATGTGGGAACGCCCAAGAAGAGCTCCTACTAAATAGGAGCATATGGGGCACCCACATGGAAGGTGGAACTCACCTTGAGTTAAGTTAACTTTTTGGAGAAAAGATAACACTTCAGTAATGCATGTAAAGATCCTAGAAGTTAGGGATTGATGTTTACATGCATGGAGTTCAGTTTAGTTTAGTTTAGTTTAGTATCAGAATCAGTTCAGTTCAGTTTAGTTATGGTTCAGTTATCTTCAGTCGCATGTAGTTAGTTTGAGTTGCATGTTAGTTGACTTTAGTTGACTTGAATTGAATGCTAATTACTTGAGTTGCATGATAGATAACATGTGACTACTTTCAGCTAATAGGGGATGATCAATCATGCATGATATTTGCATGAATGGTGGATAGATATGTTTCAGTTAATAGAGATTGACTTGGACCCACCTTGGGTGCCCAAGTTGGCATCTTGGAGTTAAAACTTTTGAATGATAAGATATTTTATAAGGCTGAGTTAAGTGGGCCCATTCTTGGGCGCCAACTTTGAGGAGAAGCTTACACGATATCTTCAGAATCAATGTTGAGTTATGAATTTAGTTTGGGATGCCCAAATCGATGAAGGACTTGGTTTGACATTGCTTTTCATGGAAGAACTCTACTTGCAAAGAATAGGCATAGGTTTTGTGAGATAAGCTTTGTGCTTTGTAATTGACAACTCTTTGGAGTTTTCAAGGCTCATAATTGTCTATTTATTGCAGCAAGTTGAAGAGAGTTTTATCAGATTTTATTGTAGGTTATGAAGAAGAATTGTTGAAGGAAAAAAGAAGCATCTCAAGCAAGGATTGATAAAGAATTATTGTAATCTTGTTGTAATGTTAAATAATACAAGCACTATTGATTCTAGTGGTGGAGTTTTTTCTCAAAAGGGTTTCTACATAGTATATGCTATGTCACTTCTATCTTTTGGTCTTATTCTTCTACAATCTTCTATCTACTTCTACAAATGGTAAAATGAATCTAAACAGATAATCATCTACAAAGAATTTGTAACAAAGAACACTTAATTAGATCTACAACCTCATAGTTTTACAAAGTATTAAGCTACATAATTACCTCCATTTTTTAACACTAGAAATGTGTGCATGCAATATGTTTAATATGAATGATTCAAGCAATAAAAACCAAACAAACACTCAATATTAGGCTAAGAAAGCTCAAACCAACATAATAAGCCTCTTTTTGAGTATGTTTTCCCATAATAGTCGATTGGATGTGTGCTCACTAGAAATTATGGAAGCATAATGATGCTCCAAGTGAAATGAGTAGGATATTTTTTGATAAAATGGTTAATTCAAGGATAGATAGATTGGGGTGAAAATGGATGGAGGATTGAGATTGCTTGGAGATCAAGGGTTGAGATGAGTGGTGATCTCTCAACTCATGATCTTGTGCCAAGTGGCACAATGAGATGATTTGAGAGGGATAAGGGTATTATGACCATGTCACAAGTATAACCTAGGCCCATGTGCTTGATGTGATGAGGAGGGTTGACCCACTTAATCATGGATTAAATGTGTGCAGCCACTTAAGGAGAGATTATTATTAGATTGAGATTAGAGGGAAAGTGGGAGAATCGGTGGATGGGATGAAAGTGGTCAATTTTAGGTGTCTACACTTCTATTGTCTCCCGTTTAGTTCTATATTTTATTTTTATTAGAAATATCTTTGCTCAATCTACTAGTTTTGGTGTTGCTCACCCTTTGAGGAAGAAATCTCATCCTCTACCTTGTGCCAAATCATCCTCGATGGTGGTTTATGACCAATATGTGGTAGAAATGAGGACTTCTACCAACGTAGGGGTTTGGTGTTCAAATTCTCCAATATGTGGCCTTCTCTTCTTAATCTTCATAAATGGGTGCTAGATTCAGGCCTCTTGTGGACTCGGGTAAGATTGAACTCTTCCCCTGTGTTAAAGGTTTTTCATTTTCTCCTTTTCCTTCTCCAAGGACAATTGTGTGTTGGGAAAGCTATGGGCTTGAGGAACCACTCTCTCTTTGTTAAGACTTGGTCAACCTCCTTCAATCCTCTTACTAAGCCACTAAATGTGTTTCTGGTATGGGTTAGACTTTTGAATCTCCCTTTACAATTTTGGGAGTCTTCATGTTATGAGGCCATTGGTGAATCTATTGGCCACTTATTGAAAGTTGATGATTCTACTTTAGTCATGCCCCGCACTCCACATTTTTGTGCATTCTTATGAATATTGACATCTCCTAACCCCTTCATGGATATGTGGTTTATGTGGTTGGAGATAGGCCTTGGAATCAACATCTTGATTATGAGGGCCTTCCCTTCAGATGTCATTGGTGCTTCTCCATTGGTCACTTGGTTATGGATTTTCCTCTCTCACATTGCAAGGGATCTACTACATGGTGGAAGGATTCTAATGACAATCACTTAACTATATATGCTCCTGATTATAATCAGATGAATCCTCCTAGGATGATTATGCGTCTCTTTATTTCTATGCAACTCCAACACCCTTGTACTCTATGGTGGAACCTCCTGCCCCTTCCTTGAAAATCAACTTGCCCTTGGCTTGAGACCCTCATCTTTTTTTTATCATGTTGATGGACTCCTGGTGGAGGAATCTCCCTTGATTCATATTGTCCTACACATGTGGATGCTCCCTCTTCATGTGTTGACCAGTCCTCTATGGGGGGTTTCTCCTCATGCCTTCCCTTGTAATGAGCATTTGGATGACAATATTTCTTAGACTGTTGTTAATAGATGAAGGAAAGTTCTTTCTTCTTCCTCTCCCCAAATCATACATGTGTTGTGGGTTAAAGGTCAACTCCCTCATGACTTGGGTTTGCCTAAGTGGGATGTTGGTGGTCCCTGCTCTCTCTTTTTGTCTATTGTCTTATTTGGAAAATTGGTTGTAGTTGTTCATCTTTCTCTTGTTTGTACTTGTAGGCATCCAAATTTAATCACTTCCATATGATTAAAATTACTGCCTTTTCATCTATCGTATTAATATTAATTTACTAAATTAATATTACACCTTTTGTCTCATACCGGTAAAGTATTTAATTTAATAATTAATACTTTGTCTTTTACCTTATTCCTCTCTAAATTAAATAAATACACTAATTTATTTAATTTAGTCATTCTTCCTCTTTTTGATTTAAAAATCAATTTAAAATTCCTCACTTTCTCTCTCCTTGTCACATCCTCCATAACCTCACCCTAATATGAATTAATTTAATTAATTCAGGTTATGATGTGCATCCTCTTAATCAAAGATTAATGTCACATCCTCCTACATTTGCCACTTGCCTCTAATCTTCTGTTAATTAGCCTAATCCAATGTTTAAACCTTAACCAAAATCATTAGCTAAATTTAGCACCACTTTTTGGTCAATGCTTCCTTTTTCCTTTTTAGATATTGACTTCCTTCCCATGAGAATTTTTAATTTCATTTATTTATCCCATGTCTTCTCCTCCCTATGTGAATTTTTAATTCACATTCCATCCTTCCAAGGCTTCTAGAACCTTGGACTTGTCACAATCTCCACATGTGACCAAGTCCCACCTTTTTGGAGCCCACCTTTTACCCTCTAGATCATCCTAGGAATGTGAATTTTTAATTCACATCTATCCCCAACCTCCTTCCCCATCCACCTCAAACTCCAAGGTGTGGAAATCACTGTCCTTTTCCACCTCATGTACCTTCTTAACACCTCATCTCCACCTCATATCCCCTTTGTCCACTTCACCCTCCACATGTCAAGATGTGAGGGCTTGTGGGTTCTCAAACCACCATAGCCCTTCATCTTGGCCTTGTTGGAGCAATCTTGACCGTTGAATTCTCTAGAGAATTCAAATTCTCCTATAAATACCCCCTCCTCAAGGGCATTTCAAACACTTTGCATTTTGATAACTACATGCTGTCCATTTGAATCCTCAAGCCTTTTCAATCATTTGACCATCTTTGTTAATCATCTTGCATATTGAATTTTGCATATAGTCATTCAATCCATCATCTAAGGAGCACACAACCAATCAAAGCAAGGGCCAATCAAAGAGGTATCAACAACAAGGGAGGTAAAAGTGTTTGTGTTTTATCTTATTTGCATTCCTTTTCGTTGCCACTCTCTTTTGGCTAATCTTGAGGTGTCCTTGGTATTTTGTCATTCATATTTCTTAGTTATTTTGCACATTTAGAGTAGTAGAAATTCTAAGGTATCACATTTCTGGCATGCCCGGTGGGACCCACACAAGGGTCTTGCATTTAACGTCTCTTCGAGTTAAGAATTTTGCAGGAAAAGTTCGCAAAAAGGCGGTAGCGCCCTCACAGAAGTGCGGTAGCGCCCCCGCAGAAGTGCGGTAGCGCCCCCGCAGAAGCGCGGTAGCGCCCTCACAGAAGCGCGGTAGCGCCCTCACAGAAGTGCGGTAGCGCCCCGAAACAGCACAGTTGGGAAGGTAAAATAGGCATTTTGACTTTGTTTTTGCTCTAGTTTTTTACTACTTTCACATGATAACTCTCTAACGTTGTTCTGGAAAAAATATTGCTATTTTTTGCTAACGTTTTTGCAGCATATTGTGGCAAAATTTGACCAAAGGCGAAAAAGAGGACAACTAACATTTGTTTGCAAGGTCATCTACATAATCAGACTTTCAAAAATTATCTTTGCTGCTCTCAAACATAGTCTAATTAGGGGGATTAAATCTCATTGTTTGTTGTGGTTGTTTA
This sequence comes from Sequoia sempervirens, assembly GCA_007258455.2. Classification (NCBI taxonomy): domain Eukaryota; kingdom Viridiplantae; phylum Streptophyta; class Pinopsida; order Cupressales; family Cupressaceae; genus Sequoia; species Sequoia sempervirens. The sequence continues at coordinate 236,402 of VDFB02129724.1, read as the reverse complement.
CTTATGTGTTACCTAAGGGGGCATTGATTTGTTTTCACTTTCTCCTTGCACTTCGTGTGAGCCTGGGGAGTAGTTGGAAACAGTTAGTGTCTTCCTTTTAGTGGGACCTGCTTGGGGATTTCATCACCCCAAGGGACGATTCCAATTACGTGTACTGGCGGGGTATATAAAGGGGGGAGAACAAAAGTTGTACCCCAATCCAGTTGCGTCGTAATTGGTGGAGCGTCGAAGCTAGGGTGATACCTAGATAGACGTGAAGAGTTGGTCTGAGCCTTTCAGTATCTCGCTGAGGTTCCCGACTCATGCTTGTGACGGACTGGTGTTCACGGTTGTGCCTCACGTACCGAGAGTATATCGAGGACTCCCTAGAAGCCTTGTGCATCCTAGATTAAGACTTTGCCTTGCCATACCCGTAATATTAATCATAGGATTGTGCTTGCTTGAAGTGTTATCTCGTGAAAAATCTGTCAAATTTTTGATACTTTGGATTTATCATTCTGTGTCCTTGCCATAGCCTTTTCCATCAAAAACCAAGCTTTGCCCCCGCAGAAGTGCGGTAGCGCCCCCGCAGAAACACAACAGCGCCCTAAGCAAAAATGTGGCAGCGCCCCCGCAGAAACGCGGTAGCGCCCCTGATTTACTGCAGAAATGCGGTAGCGCCCCTGATTTACTGCAGAAAGGCGGTAGCGCCCCTGATTTACCACAGAAAGCTATCTACGCCCCTGATTTTGCTGTCAACGCCCTGATCTTTGCTGCAGAGGGGCGAATCTTCCCTCCTGAACACCCGAAACTGCCCCATTTGGATCCATTTATGCTCTAAATCACCACTTAATCATTCTCAACCATTATCCCATCAAACTAAGCCTTCATTTTTGTCACCCTAAGCCTCCCAAAACCACCATTGGATCCGTTTAAACCTCTATTCTATCACTCCAAATCTTTGTTAACCATTATAGATCTCCATTCATTTTCCACAATCATTTTTAATCCACCTTTTTTTAATTGTCCATTCAAAAGTTCATACCCTCACCTAACGAACATCACAACTTTACCATTTGCATCTCCAAACAACACCCATAACCAAACCGTCCTACCCTTGTATTACAAGGTGGTTACCTAAATTGACTATAGCGCTTGAAGTTGATTATTAGTCTTTAACTTCAACCCCAATCAACTCACTTCCATCTTGAGGTGAATTCGGTGTTGTAAGTTATCATCCGCGGCCCAATCAATCCATTCCTATCTTAAGGTGGATTCGGTGCCGTAATCATCCTATTAATCAATCGAAGCTCTAAGGTCACTAAGGGTAATCCCACGTGATCAAGCTTAAGGTTCCTCTCTCACATCTTTCATATCAAATCAAATCCAATCCAATCCAAAACCAATCCAATCCAAAATCCAATCCAATCCAATCCTAATTCAAATCAAATCAAATCCAATCCAAATCCAATCCAATCAAATCAAATCCAATCCAATCCAAAACAAATCCAATCCAATCCAATCCTAATCCAAATCAAATCCAAATCTAAAGCTAATCAAATCCAATCCGATCCAATCAAATCCAAATCCTAATCCAATCCAATCGCAATCCAATCCAAATCAATATATTCCAACAAAATCTGCTACAAATCCAAACCCCATCTAAATCACGCCTTATCCAATCATAATAAAATCATTTGACAAGGTCATTAACCTACTCATCTAGCATTTGTATGCCCGTTCAGACTCGTTTACAAGCAAAGAAAATGGCCGACCGTCAAGCTCAAAATGCCCAATCCAACAATCCCCAAGATCCCAAGAACACCTCATCAAATCCTAACAAAGGTACCAACATCACTCATGATCCCCATAACGGTACTTCATCGCACTCCAACACTGAGAATCTGAATAACTCGCCTCATGGAGAAGAGAGCATGGTTAATCAACCTGAACTCACACTTGAGGAACATTTTAGTAACCCTACCAATGTGCAAATGACCGATCGCTTGCTTGCGAAACATGGGGAAGAAATCTTGGCCCACTTAATTGAGAAGGGTGTTAAACCTCCCTCCAATGTTGACTTGTCCAGATATAGGGGTGCCCCATCTAACGTACCCCAAGAGTCCCAAAATGCACCTGAAGGTTCATACTTTTCCAATGTTCCTCCAGTCGAGGGTTGGCATCAACCCGAATTTGGAAATGATGTTCTTTATCAGGTCAATTATCCCCCACATGCTTCGACCTCAGCTATAGGTGGACCTCAAGGGCCTGATCCCAATAATCCTTTTGCTTATGGCATGCCACAAAACATTCCGCAACCTCTGCCATTAACATTAACTGCACCCCCTCCTTTGAACCCACCTACAGCCAATATTGGGGGTACCTCCTTTGCTACATCGCTTCCACCTCCTAGGACCACCAACACACCACCTCAACAGGTTCACCAATCCACCATTCCACCTCAATTGCCTCCACAAGGCACACCCCAGCTGAACATTCCGAGCGGAACCCAACAACCTCTTTCACAAAATGTGCCCACACAACCCCCGCCACCTCATCCGCAGCAACTTATACCCAATGCTTTGGCCTCGTCACAACAACCATCCTACCAATCACAAGGCAATCCATCTCAACCTACTGCCCAAACCATATCTCCCTTCCTTGCGTCCCTTTTGCGTCCAAAGGTCCAACCACAACATAATATCCCACCTCAGTCCATACAACATTCGACACCACAACAACCTCCACAACACTACTACTATCATAATCAACAACAATTTCACCAACAACCATTTTATGCGTTTACCCAACAATCACAACATAGCCAATACCCCCAATACCGACAAACCAACGCACAACAATACCCTCCATACCAACAAACCAACACACAACGTCCTACCCAAGTTCCTCAACAACCTACCCCACACCTTCACCAAACAAATTCATATTATGCCTCACAACAACCCCCATATCAACAGAATCCCCCGTCTTACCAGCAAACCATGTCATCATCCAATCATCCAAACCCGCATTTCAACAATCCGACACCCTTTCAACAAGATCCCTCATCTTTCTATCATCCATATCCCCCCAACCCACCACCAGCTAGCTCGGATTTGTTGGAAATCAAAGTTGCCCTTAAGGACCTTCAAGCAGGGGGCACAAAACAATCATTCAAGTTTGAAGATATATGCCCATATCCGTTCGATCCATCCATCTCATTGATCCCATTCCCTAAACATTTCGAGATTTCAAAGTTTGACAAATACAAGGGAGACAAAGACCCTAAGGCTCACTTGCAGGAGTTTTATGCACAATGTCAAGAAGTCATGTACAGTGATAACTATCTCTTGCGCTTGTTCCCACGAAGCCTAGCAAGCCATGCCCTAGATTGGTTTATGACTCTCGAAAAAGGGTCTATAAAAACTTTTGCAGACTTATCAGAGTAGTTTGTATCCTATTTCTCTTTCAACTTGCGAAAGGATACGGACACCTTAGATCTCCTGAAAGAGAAACAACGTGACGGAGAGACCTTTACTAGCTACCTCCAATGGTGGCGTGCATTAGCCAGTCGAATGAAAAATCCTTTGAAAGAGAAAGACATGGTCACCCTTTTTGTGGAAAATTCTCATCCTGACATGGCCCACAATTTTAGGCTACACTGTGTCACCACTTTCGCCAAGATAGTGGAAAAGGGACCTATCCTTGAACGTTCCCTTATTGCCAAAGGACACATTAAAATACACAGTCATGATAAAGAAAGGTCATTTGGAAATAAATCACAATTTTGGAACAAAAACAAAAATGCAGTGAATGACGGAGTGACAGACACCAAACATGTCCAAGTGGCTAATGCATCCCAAAGTCAACAGCAGTCTGTACCTAACGCCATATCAGTACCCCAAGGGACACCTCGTCCCCCTCAACAGTCAAACCAAAGAAATCAAGGGAACACCAAACGTCAATACGCCCAATTGGGTGAACCCTTGAGTGTAGTTTTTAACAAATTGTTACAAATCAATTACCCCATCACATATCCTGTCACCAAACCATTCGATGAGTCCAAACCCAAGCCGGCATGGTTTAAAGAAAATGAGTATTGTGACTTTCATAAAATCAAGGGACACTCCTTGAATAAGTGCAGGGTTTGAAAAATTATGTCCAAGATCTCATTGATCGAGGAGATATCAAGGTTGACCCCAGTCAACCTTCGTCATCCAATGCTCAACTGCAAATCTATCAAAACGCCTTCCCAAACCATAGTCAAGGTCCTAGCACCTCCAATAGTAATCCCCAAAACAACAGCACTAATAATGTGAATTACAAGAATGTGCCCTTCAATTATGAAGGTGTTATTCATTACATTGAGCAGGTGGAACCTCGAATATCCATGATACACGTTAAAGCCAAAGATCCTCAATGTGCTGTGACTACACGACGAGCCCGCCTCACCGTCCCTGCAGCCTCTGCACCCATCCAACCCACTCCTGTAAACTCTCAATATAACATTCTTGATCACCTAAGGAAGACCCCCGCTCACATATCCATTTTGGATTTGCTTAAGTCTTCCCCGGTACATCAAGAGATCCTCAATAGAGCCTTGCAAGAGACCCATGTACCAAATGACATCAACCCCACACAATTCCAAGCTCTGGTGGGACACTTGGCTTTGTCTCATCACCTCCACTTCAGCCAAGATGATATGCCCAGTATCGATGTTAATCACAACCGTCCCCTACATATCGAAGTCATAGTTGCCCGCCATAAAATAAAAAGGGTCTTGGTAGATAATGGCTCTGCCCTCAATCTATGTACCTTGAAATTCATAAAACAGATAGGGTATTCTCAAGCGGACCTAAGCAACCAGATAATTACAATCAAAGCTTACGACAATGCAGAGAGAAATTCAGAAGGAATCATCAGTCTTCCTATTCAAGTGGGACCTGTGCTCCAATATACTACCTGTCATGTCCTTGATCTGGACTTACCATATAATCTCCTCCTTGGCCGCCCATGGCTCCATGCTATGCAAGCCGTCCCATCCATGTACCATCAATGCCTCAAATTCCCAGTCAATGGACAGGAGGTCACCATCTATGCCGACCCCCAACCGTTTGAGTATTGTCGAGCTTTAGAAGCATCTTTTCCACATTTACATTATTGTCCAGGGGTCGAAATGGGGGCATCCCATCCATCATCCTCAAATCCATCATCCTCCAATCCATCATCCACTGTAATCACCACTCCATCCTCCGCCACTAACCCTTCAATCACAAAAGTCCAGATCATTGACAAAGGGTGTGGCGAGTATGAAATGCATACTGCTCTTAATGTAGCAACCATGCCACCATCGCTAGACAAGTATGGTCAACCTCCCCATGCTACCCCAAAGGAAGACAAGATTGTCACCTTCTGTGGCAAAAATATTGCTACCACCACTTTCGTATCTCAGAGCATCAAGACAGACGCGCCAGAAGAAGACATAAGTCAATGGGTTTACTGAGAAGAGCCCCAGCCAGAAACCCCTCTCAAGGAATACTTCCAAGAAAAGTACCCCTAGCTGACAAAGTTCGTGGAAAAGCATAACTATCAAGGCAGAGGCCTAGGAAAGCAAGAACAAGGATGATTGCAACCCATTGATACACAATAGTTACCAAAGAAGGTAGGAATTGGGTATGACAGCAAACAAAAAATCCCTGCAACGTCATCTAATACTTCCAATAGTATCACCATGGATGATGGCTCATTGGAAGACATACCCGAGGAGGAATCCATCATACATGCATACGATGATGTCGATCACACTGATTTATCCTCCATGTTTGAATGCCTATCTATTTGCACCATCAGCCTATCCCTCCGTCACCCTAAACTCATTGATTGGGACCTACACAACACCACACCTATCAGTATGTCGGCGGACACCTACATCAACCTTATGGGATTGGGGGAGGATGAACACTCCAGTCGCAAAAATAAAAATAAGAAAAATAAAAAGAGGTCATCTAGTGAAAACCTCCCTGAGGCGCTTCTTGACCTAGGAAAAGTAAAAATAAATGACGCATCTGATGGTGAAAACCTCGAAGAGGCACCAGAAGATGGAGATGTTCATCTTCCCCTTATGGGAACTCAACTATCTGCCAGATCGTCTATCCTGATTGAAGAGATGCAAGAAGTTAATTTGGGAACTGCTGAAAGTCCGAAGATCACCTATGTAGCCAAGTCACTCTCCAAACAAGAGTATCCAATTTTTGTGCAGCTACTCCAAGAAGGAATCATCAACTTTGCATGGTCATACTTAGACATGCCAGGCTTAGACCCTGCTTTAGTGGTCCACCACTTAGACATTCACCCAGATGCCAAACCCGTCAAGCAAAAACTTCGTAAGATGCATCCGCAAGTTGCATTGTTAGTAAAGAAAGAGTTGGAGAAGTTACTGGACACGGGTTTTATCCGACCTATTGACTACTCCGAATGGATCTCCAACATAGTGTCGGTTGCTAAACCAAACGGTGACATTCGGGTCTGCACAGATTTTAGGGATCTCAACAAAGCCTGCCCAAAAGATAATTTCCCTCTTCCTAATATTGACATGTTGGTTGACTTGACAGCAGGACATGAGATGTTGTCCCTCATGGATGGATTCTCCGGTTATAACCAGATCCGAATCGCACCAGAAGACCAGCACAAAACTGCCTTCACAACTCCTTGGGGCACCTTCTGCTACAATGTTATGCCCTTCGGTCTCAAAAACGCAGGGGAAACATATCAAAGAGCCATGACGGTTATCTTCCATGACCTTATCCACATTATCATGGAGGACTATGTTGATGACCTATTAGGGAAGTCCAAAACACGAGCAGAACATCCGACCATCCTAAAGAAGATATTTGAGAGGTTAGAGCATTATAAGTTGCGGCTGAATCCAAAGAAGTGTGTCTTTGGGGTCATGTCAGGGAAATTGCTAGGTTTCATAGTCTCTCGCAGAGGTATTGAAGTTGATCCTGCCAAAGTAAGGGCTATTCTGGACATGCCACCTCCACGCAATCTAAAGCAGTTAAGGAGCCTCTAGGGAAAGATGCAGTCTATCCTTCGGTTCATAGCCCAGCTCGCAGATAAATGTCAACCTTTTACCCATCTTTTGAAGAAAGATTCTACGTTCCGATGGACAACACAGTGTCAAATGGGTTTTGATAAGATCAAGGAATACTTAGCTCATCCCCTAATTTTGATGCCGCCTATTCCGGGAAAACCCCTCCTACTTTATATCTCTGCTACCTTGGTTGCACTGAGGGCATTATTGGCGCAACATGATGAGTCACTCAAGGAAAGGGCAATCTACTACATCAGCCGAACACTAGTGGGCTATGAGTTAAATTATTCCCCTATGGAAAAAGTGTGCCTCGCGCTAGTCTTTAGTACACAGAAACTCCGCCATTACATGCTCAGTCACCTAGTCAAATTAATTGATAAAATCGATCCTTTGAAATATTTGTTATCAAGAACCACTTTGACTGGCCGCATGGCCAAATGGGTCATGCTACTAAGTGAATTTGACATCGAGTATGTAGAGCGCAAAGCTATTAAAGGATAGGTTATTGTTGATCAATTGGTTGAAGCACCACTAGTAGACGCCTACCCAATAGACACTGAATTCCCGGATGAAGGAATCTACACAGTAACAGAAGCACCAACTTGGACGTTATACTTTGATGGCTCATACACTCACAGTGGATCTGGGGCAGGAATCCTATTAGTCACCCCTCAAGGTGACTATATCCCAAAATCATTCAGGATAGCGTTTCCTTGCACCAACAATATGGCGGAATATGAAGCCCTCCTCACCGGCCTTAGAATTGCAAAACAATGGCACATTACATATTTGAAAGTCTTTGGGGATTCCTTGTTGGTTATCAGACAAGTTAATGATGAGTTCCTCACAAAGGATGACAAACTGCTACCCTATAAACGCATGGTGGACGATTTCAAGAAATATTTCACCTCCATATAGTTTGACCAAATCCCTCGGGTGCAGAATAAAGCAGCAGACGCCATGGCCACTATTGGCTCTTTGATTGACATGCCCAAGGATCGGACAGAGTGTGAGTTTCTGGTCGAACAACTGTTAATCCCTGCATATGATGTCCCTGACATTGACATGGTGTGTGATATCGTAGGTCCCTCCTCCCCGTGGTACCAAGACATATATACTTACCTCCGTGACAACACCATACCCCCGGAACTTACACGCAACCAACGTAAATCCTTTATCCATCGTTCATCCTGATACATCATCGTTGGTGATACGCTTTATCATCGCGGGTATGATGGAATCCTCCTGAGATGTCTGAATGAGACCGAAGCCCAAACGGTACTAACGGAAGTACATGGTGGTATTTGTGGGGCTCACTTAAATGGTATGGCTCTGGCCAAAAGAATCTTATGGGCTAGATACTATTGACCGACCTTGGAACACGATGCTTGCGACTTTGTCAAGAAATGCCTTCCGTGCCAACAGCATGCGGATTTGATTCATGCTCCAACTCAAGATCTTCAACCTCTCCTAGCACCATGGCCGTTTTCTCAATGGGGTTTTGACTTGATTGGCAAGATTCACCCACCATCATCTGACGGCCACACATTCATCATCACTGCAACCAAGTACTTCACCAAATGGGTGGAAGCAATGCCACTCTCCCAAATCATCGGTACTCAGATTTCTAAATTCATCCTTTACCATATTCTCTGCAGATATGGTATCCCATCCACCATCATTTCTGATAACGGAAAGCCGTTTAAAAACCAAGCCATGAAACACCTTTGTGATACCTTCCATATTCAACATCGTTGGTCGACGCCTTATTACCCTCAGGGTAATGGTCAGGCAGAAGCAACCAACAAGACCCTCATCCGCATCCTGAAAAAGGTTGTCAATAACACTGGACGCGATTGGCACCTTCACATTCACCCCGCCCTCTGGGCGTACCGTACATCTATCTGTACCCCAACGGGCGCCACCCAATACTCTTTAGTATACGGAGCTGAAGCCGTCTTGCCAATCAAAGTTGAGCTCCCCTCATTGAGAATTTCTCTGAAGAACCTCATCAGCGAAGAAGATGCTCGCGTTGCTCAGCTTGCACAGCTAGAGTTACTGGATGAACGCAGAATACGGGCCTATGATCACCTACAAGTATACCAGAATCGTCTCAAACGTCATTACAGTAAAAAGGTATGCCCTAGATAATTCCAAGTTGGTGAGCTTGTCCTCAAAGAAAATCAATGCACTCAGCAAGACTGTGACAAGAAAGGAAAATTTGAGGCAAATTGGCTAGGGCCGTATATCATAACTGCCAAATATGGATCTGGAGCTTACAGGTTGACTACTCTGGAAGGGGATCCCCTTGACGAACCTGTCAATATTCTCCACCTAAAAAGGTTCTACGCTTAAAGTCCGCTTGGTCTACCCTATCAAAAAACTGAAAAAATCAAAAAAATCAAAAAAGTGACAAAAAAATCCAAAAATAGTAAAGAGAAATAAATCCGTCCTATGGTGAAAACCACCTCTTGGTGGCGCCTTGAATAAGTATGGATGGTGAAAACCTGGTAACAGGTGTCATCCATAGAGGGCTTAATCATTATCTACCTGGCATCCTAGTTACTTTATGTTGTCATCCGCACTTTCATCCCCACCCACATCAGCCTGGGCCACTTGGTATTTGTTGATTGAGCATTGGACGACTCACTTCACCTATCCCTCATCCTGAGCTTCCTTATATCCCACTTTGAGCTTATGTCTTTCGTCTGTCGGTCCGTGTTGTCATATAGGATCATCCATCGTGTCGGTCTCCATCTAGATATCATCCTCTTGTCCCACTTCCACCTTTTTATCGAACTACATTGCCCCTGCGCTTTCACGTAGGCAAGGTTGGTCATTCGATCCTCCCCCAGGGCATTTGTCGGTCACGTCTTGAGTCCATCATCGGTCACCATTGTCCTCTTTCTGCTTTATCCATGGTCCTTTTCCATGAACTACGAGGGCTCTGCGCTTTCACGTAGGCAAGGCTAATCTTTGATCGGCCCCCGAGCCCCTAGGTCTTTAGGTTGTGTCTTGTCTCCCCTGTGGTTGTGTCATCAAGCTATGCCTTTATCTCGCTGGTTCTTAACAAACAAGACCCATTCGTACCACCAAATCTAAACAATTTCGAATATCCTATATCATACTGATCTTTTCGCTTAGCATCCATCATAGGTCTTAACCGAATACATCTTTCCTAAACAGACCTCATCAATTCCCTCCATCCCCTTTGATCCTATGGCAATGGACATTTGAAATTGATTGTGATCTTTTGATACTTGTGGTTTTTTGTTTATCATTTGAGCTCCCTATAACCACTTGTCAAGGCCGCCATGATCCATCATATTATGGCGCATTTTGACTAGTCCACATAGGGGCATATCTTGATCTTTTCTTTTGTTGTGTCTTCTTGGTTGTCCCACATAGTACCCACCAAGATCCTCGAGGTCTTGTGTTATGTTGGGGCATCCTTCCGTGCTTGTGGTTATCTCAATACCAGGCCTGACTAAAGTCTTTCTTTGAGACTTTGGGGGTATTGGGATAGCCTTCTTGTCTGGCGTGTTTGTCTCATGCATTAGACACTGATCTACCTCGGTCCTCTATACCTTGGTGTGTCGTGTCTTATGCTATAGCAAAAACCAGTGCTCCAAAGATGATAAATTGAATTAGGATTGCATTTTTCATAATCATTGCATTCACACTCACCCTATGGTTTTGGTTGTGCAAATACTTGCCCTCATTCTCTTCCATTCTTCTCAAGATACTGATACCTTTTGACAGATGCCAGACTGCATCCATCACCACGTACCCACCTCCACTTACCCTAACAGTTCTTATTAGCACCTATAGCCGAGTATTGTCCATGCATCCATTACCACCTACATCACCACATGTTAGGTCCATATCTACATCACTACCTGCATCACAAAATATTAGACACATAATACATCATATCCTACATATATATACTATTCATACAAAATTAATGTCACACATAGACATACATAACAAATCTGTCCACTAGGCATCCATATATCTAAACCGTCATAGATCCCATAGGTACACATAACATATCACCATTACCATGCATCCATAAAATAAGCACATATCTCCAATCATCCATAAACATAGCATAAATAAACATAAGCATGATCATTCATCTCAAATCATTAACATCCCAAACCATCTAGGTGAACATTTCATGAATATGCGCACAAATAAATCAACACATGAGCATACATAAATCACTGCATCCATCCACGAAAACATATAATGACATATACAAATAGAAACATATGGTGCTAATAAGAACTGTCCCATATCAAAATAATATAACATGTGTCACATATACATCATACATATATCCGTCACATGACAAAGTACAAAATCCAGGGATATAGAACATCCCTGATATCCATCCTACACAGTCCATCCTGCATCTGTCAAAAAACTCAATAGCCTGTCACCTCCCAAATGAACTCCCCACATCTGATCTCTGTGGAGACTCAGGTCCTGTCCCTTTGCCTGGCGAAAAACCCGGTGAATCACTGTAGCCACGGGTCCGTGTCCCCAATGACTAGGATGGCACTGGCATCTGAGGTGCCTGCCTGGTATAACGGAATCTCCGCTGTGCTGGATCAGGAACCACATCATAATACGCTGCCATCCAGAAACCTGCCCCTCTCTTACTATCCTCCCTCTTTGCCGCCTAGACCCGAGCGGCATTCCGCTCATGTCGATACCTGTCTTGGTCTCTGGTGATAGCCCTCCTCTCCTGCTCCCATGCCTCCTGAGCCAACCGGCTCTGTGCTAGCTCTGCCTGTAGACGATCCCTCTCTCTCGCCACAACCTGCACATCTGCTCCTGGCATCCCACCCACACCCTGACCTGTCAGAACACGAGCCATCGCAGCATCCCTCTCAGCCTGTAGGGCCTGCACCCGCATCTCTACTGTATCCCTATCTCTCTCAGCCCCCTGTGCCCGAGCTACTGCTGCATCTCTATCCCTTTGGAGAGCCTGTGCCCGCAACTCTGCTAAATCCCTCTCTCTACGGAGAGTCGCTACCTCTGCTACCATCTCATCTCTCCCTCTCTGCAATGCCTATATCTCTGCCTCTGCTGATGCCCTCTCACTCTGAATGCGTACCTGTGTCGCATCCCTCTCTACCTCTATAACCTGTATCTGAGTCTGTGCTGCATCTCTCTCAGCCCGCATAATCCGTGCCTACTCTACTGCCACAGCCTCCCTCTCCTGCATCATCCCCATATCTCCAAGTGCCTGCTCAAGACAATGTACCCTGTCCTGAAGCTCGTCCCAGTCTCGCTCAAGATCTCTGGACTGCTGACTAGTGCACCCTACTCCCTAATCAGCTACCTGCCCCATCCTCTTCTCTGGCTCCCCTTTGGCCTATAAAACCACGACCTCTGCCTGCAACCTGTCGCGGTCCCATGTCATACTAGTCAGCTCGCTTTGTATCCTCTGCACCTCTGCCTGTGCCTTGTCCCTCTCCCTCACTGCTCCTGCTAGCTGGAAAGTAATGGCGTCATAATCTATCAATGCCTCCCGCTCTACTCTGGCTAGCTCAGCCTCCAGAGCCCTTACTCTCTGCTCTTCCATCCGTACTCTCGCCTCCGCCCCTCTCCCCTGTATAATGGGGTCCTTTGGTACATAAGGCACTAACGCTAATACATTTGCTGCCGCAACATCCTCTGTCCCCGCATCTCTGTCCACATCCATCACATCCTCCTCCCCAACTGTCTCCTCTATGCCATCATCCCCATCATCCTCCCCAACTGTCTCCTCTATCCCATCATCCCCATCATCCTCCCCATCCTCCTCCCCAACCACCTGCTCATCCCCCTCCTCCCCACCTGCTGACTCCTCCCTCTCCTCCTGTCGCTCCTCCTGGCCCTCTACAATCTGACGTACCTGAAATTGCCTTGCCTCTCCCTGTCTCTCGACCACGAATCGATGTCGTGGTGACCTCCTCTCCTCGCCTGGTGCTGCCCCCACCTCCTCCTCCTCTCTGCTCTCCGGCCCCTGATGCCCCTCCTGACTCTTTATTGATGGCCGAACCCGCAACCGACGTGGCTGCCCATGCCGACCGACCACATACTGTCTCCTCCCCTCCTCTGCAGCACCCCTCGCACCTACCACCTCTACCTCCTCCATATCATCCACCTCCAACACCTCCACCCTCTGCCCCTGAGCTCTCTGTGGCTGCCTTCTATCCTGCTACTGACTCTCTCTGCCCACCCTCTGCCCCTGGGCTCTCTGTAGCTGCCCCCTATCCTGCTGATGACCCTCTCTGTCCGCCCTCTGCCCCTGGGCTCTCTGTGGCTACCCCTTCTCCTGCCGCTGACCCTCTCTGTCCACCCTCTGCTCCTGGGCTCTCTGTGGCTGCCCCCTCTCTCGCTGCCGACCCTCTCCCAGGTCTCGCCTCTGATGCCTCCTCCTCCTCCTCCCAGCTCTACCTGCCGGCTCTCGCTCATCCCTCTCAGGCTCCTCCTATCCCCCCTCACCTCCCAATGCCACACCCGCTACCCTCAGCGTAGGATGAACAGGCATGATCCTCTCCCATAACTTGTTCTGGAACCACCTCTGATACCGCTTTGTCACCACTGGTATCTGCTCTCCTCCTGTCCTCCCTGGATAAGCCTCATGTCCTGTTGCCATCCATGATGCCCTGGCCGTCGCTGATGATATGTGACCTCCCCATGGCACCTTTCTGCTATACCGCTGATACAAGATAGGTGCCGCCGGGATATTCTGTATCCTCCCAAACTGCCTCAACACTCTGTCCGGTCGATGACACTCTACTATACGTGGTAGAGTCCTAATAATGAAACATCGGCTCAGAAAATATCCCTCATGCCTCCCCGTATCTGACCATCCCCTGAACTTGCGTAACCTATAAGGTTGCCACTCTATCTGCCCTGAACGCAAATCATCTAACGCCCTCCTCCATCCCTCCATATCACCCAGCGTCTCATAGCGGAAAATCCACCCTCTCTCCTCCCCATACTCCCAAGCCACAGACTCACGGTCATCCACTATCCCCTCCCTCACCACTACCGGCCTAGTCACGGCGATGTGCTCCCACGCCCAAATCTGCAATAATGTCCCATGCGTCACACTCGAGATCTCCCGATAGCAGATCCCGTGCATATCTCTGTACAACTGCGCCAATACATAAGAACCCCACAAAAATGGCCCCCCCGCCACTCAATAATGTGGCGGATCACCTCCATATACCGCAAGCTACATGTCTGTCCACTCCAGTCTGGTAGCAGTATCCCACTAATCAATCCACACAAGAACAATGGTAAGGCTGGCACCCCTATAGTCAAACACTCATCCAAGTCCAAATTCCCCTTCACCAGGGGCAACCTCACATCCCCAAATAAAACTCTCAACGTCTCGTCTAACGCTGCCCCTGTGGACACCACCTCACTCACTAACCGGCCAGCAATCGGTAGTCTCAAAATATGCCACACGTCCTCCAGGGTCACGATCATCTCTCCTGTAGGAAGATGGAACGTTGATGTCTCTGAGCTCCATCTCTCTACTAGTGCTGTCAGCATCGCCGGATGGGCTCTCACCACTGGAAACTGCACACAATGCCCCAACCCTGCGTGATCTAATGCCGCCTGGTCCTCCCCGTTTATCGTGGCTCTCGTCACCGCCAACACCTCCGACCGCTGCTCGTGCACTCGTAGTCGCTCAAAACTCTGCATACACGCACATCTTACTATTAGTCCCTTTTTTCATTTGTTCCATTTATTTCTTATTCCTAACTCCTCCCCATCCCTCATCCTCCCCATCCCCCATCCTATTATCCCATCCCCCCATCCTATTTTCCTATCTCTCCCATCCCCCCCATCCTATTTTTTTCCCCCCATCCTCTTTTCCTCCCATCCCCCCATCCTATTTTTCTTACCCTGCCCCATCCCCCATCCCCCCATCCTTTTTTCCTATTCCCCCCCATAGCACAGCCACATGCGGCACCGCCCGGTGGGCCAGCGCGGGCGCCTACGCTGGGGTGGCGGCACCGCCCAGCCGGCTGGTGGCGGCCCGCCTGGGCCGGCGGCGGGCCGCGCCAGTGGCGCCTCGGCGGGCAGGTGGGGGCCTTGCCCAGGCGCGCCTCCCACGGAGCGCGCGTCGGCCTTGCCTTGCGGGCTGCCCGGCCCGGTGGCGCCCTTGGGCGCTCACCGGCTGGGCGGCGGCCCGCACCGCCACAAGCGACGATATGGGCCGGCGCGGGGCAGGCGCTGGCTCCTGAGCGGTGGCGCCACTCTACGCCGTGCGGCGGCTCCGCCCCGGCCACTGCAGCGGAGCCCCGCCTTGCCCCCCCCAATGCATAAATTCACAAACGCATTATTTTTTTAACATAAATCAGCGTACCCATTTTGGTTCTTTCCGTCCCTGACCAAACCCACCTTTTTACATTTAATTTTTTTTACGTAAAAACTGCGTAAATCACATAGGGAGGTTTTTATTTCTACTCACCTGCTGTCCACCTGCGCCCTCGCGGTACATTGTTCATACTCCGTCCGCCCGATGCACGATCGCGGTGTCATTATCTGTCGGCATCGTGTCTCCTCGTTGATTTTCTCTCCTCTCCTCTCCTCTCTTTCTCTCAACTGCTACAGTGACAATGACCCAGGTAATTTTTCAAATTACCTTTTTAACCCCCCCTTCTCCAACAAGGTATTTTTTACCTTTTATTTAACTTTTTATTCCTCTAATTAATCCCAAACTTCCCGAGGCTGCCATTCGCAAACCGTACGTCCAATCCACTCCATTCAAAAGGAAAAATTGCTTAATTTTTTGCCCTCTATCCAATGGTCTCCTCCATTTTCTTCTATCGAGACGTCGTCTGGGGCCCCTCCTTTCTTCCCCAACCGCCCTCTCGAGGGGGCATACCCTACCACTTCCTTCCATCTATTTCAAACCAGGCACTGGGGCATCCTCCTTCTTCTTCGTCAGGTCGGGGCATCAATCCTCATTCCTTTCTTCATCCTTAACATTCACTTTTCTTCGAAACATTGTTATTTCAATAATATTTCGAAGAGGGGCAAAATGTAGGCATCCAAATTTAATCACTTCCATACGATTAAAATTACTACCTTTTCATCTATCGTATTAATATTAATTTACTAAATTAATATTACACCTTTTGTCTCATACCGGTAAAGTATTTAATTTAATAATTAATACTTTGTCTTTTACCTTATTCCTCTCTAAATTAAATAAATACACTAATTTATTTAATTTAGTCATTCTTCCTCTTTTTGATTTAAAATTCCTCACTTTCTCTCTCCTTGTCACATCCTCCATAACCTCACCCTAATATGAATTAATTTAATTAATTCAGGGTTATGATGTGCATCCTCTTAATCAAAGATTAATGTCACATCCTCCTACATTTGCCACTTGCCTCTAATCTTCTGTTAATTAGCCTAATCCAATGTTTGCACAACCTTAACCAAAATCATTAGCTAAATTTAGCACCACTTTTTGGTCAATGCTTCCATTTTTCCTTTTTAGATATTGACTCTCCTTCCCATGAGAATTTTTAATTCTCATTTATTTATCCCATGTCTCTCTCCTCCCTATGTGAATTTTTAATTCACATTCCATTCTTCCAAGGCTTCTAGAACCTTGGACTTGTCACAATCTCCACATGTGACCAAGTCCCACCTTTTTGGAGCCCACCTTTTACCCTCTAGATCATCCTAGGAATGTGAATTTTTAATTCACATCTATATCCTTAACCACCTTTCATTTTTCCATGAAGATTTTTGAGGAATTCCAAAATTCCTCAAATGTCTCTTTCACTCCCACTTGGGGACAAAAATCCCTTTTTGTGGAAATCTCCTCACTCCCCAAGCTGCATGTCCTTTTCCACCTCATGTACCTTCTTAACACTCATCTCCACCTCATATCCCCTTTGTCCACTTCACCCTCCACATGTCAAGATGTGAGGGCTTGTGGGTTCTCAACCCACCATAGCCCTTCATCTTGGCCTTGTTGGAGCAATCTTGACCGTTGAATTCTCTAGAGAATTCAAATTCTCCTATAAATACCCCCTCCTCAAGGGCATTTCAAACACTTTGCATTTTGATAACTACATGCTGTCCATTTGAATCCTCAAGCCTTTTCAATCATTTGACCATCTTTGTTAATCATCTTGCATATTGAATCTTGCATATAGTCATTCAATCCATCATCTAAGGAGCACACAACCAATCAAAGCAAGGGCCAATCAAAGAGGTATCAACAACAAGGGAGGTAAAAGTGTTTGTGTTTTATCTTAATTGCATTCCTTTTCGTTGCCACTCTCTTTTGGCTAATCTTGAGGTGTCCTTGGTATTTTGTCATTCATATTTCTTAGTTATTTTGCACATTTAGAGCAGTAGAAATTCCAAAGTATCACAGTACTATTTATTTGTTGTTTATGTTTGGTTTGGGCATGTTTCATTTAGCCTTTTGGTGATGTTTGTATAGGGTCGATACTGTTATTTCTCGCTTCTTTTTTTCTATTTCTCTCTTTTGTACAAGGGTATAGGCCCTTTCAAAATCCTTACTTACCTTAATAAAAAATAGCCTTTTTTTTTATTTTGCAAATATACTTATGATACACCTTGAGCTAATTTTATTGATAAATATTTTTATTGTGATTTTTTTAAAATAAAATTAATATGTTTAATATTCGTGGAATTGTATGGCATATATTTAGTATAGAGTAAGTGTTAAATACAATTAAATAAGCTATTACTTTTTGTAAAATTTAAAACCTTGGACATTTGAAAAAAATAATAACTGTTATAAATCTAAAGAAATTTTTGATCAAATTAATATTTGAATTTGATTTAATGTATATTCTACTAGATTTCACATTGATTTATTAGTCTAATTTTTCAAATGTACAATAGATGAATTGTGCTATTACAAGTTATTTTAAACATCATTTATTTTGCTCTAAAATAATGCATGTATAATGTAACCAACATATTTAAATATTAAATATAGATTTAAAATTATTTTTCAAACAATGTAACAATATAAACGATCTTTTGGGTGATCACTATTTATCTATTGTTTTCCAATCCATTCTTCAATTATTATAGTGTCTAGTATGCTAACATAACCATTCAAATAGACATTTATGAAGCTATTGAAGTAGTTAATTATATAATTAAAGAAAAATTATAGTCAAAGTCTTGAGTATCAAATGAATCATGTAATCATAAGTTCATTCTAACATTATTGGCACATCCAATTTGAAGATTCCATGGAAATTGAGTCATTAAATATTTAATGCAGAAAATCAGATCTATCATTTTCAGTAGAACACATACATAAACAATACAAAGGAAGTTTAATCAACAAAAAATAAATCCCAATCCAAAAGTACCAATACAATTATAATTTGAGCAAAAAAATGTTGATCCACTCATGCATACAATTGGTAAGAAATAATTCGAATCCAAAAAACTGACACAAAATAACTCATAATTATGTAATGGGTAGTCCACAATAAAGCTAATTCAATCAAATGTATATTAAAAACCTCAAAACAAGATGATAAGGAGATTAAAAGTGAATTATTATAATATTAGATGGTAGGATTGCTAATGGCAAAATAGACAACGAGGGTCTAAGTAATGTTAAACTTGTTAACATTTTTTTACAAAACCCATATTTTGTTTTCATCAATTAATATTTTGTTTCAATACATCTCACATACTCCACAAAAACTTGTCTATATCTTATTATAATGTTATTTTGAATAAATATGTTATTAACAAACTAAAAAAATCAAAGTTATATTTTGAAACATTTTTTTTTTATATCTAGATAATAAACATATTTGTATTTAAATTCACTACAAAACATCAACAAAAACATCCAACTCTTTCAATTAAAATATTAATGAAAACATATTTTGTTTTCAACTATATCAATAAACCTCATATTAATGAAGATTTTATAAACTAAATAAACTATAATAACAAATTATAGATAAATAGTAGCCATTGCAACTAAGTTGTTAACATTATGAAAAAAACATCAAAACTACAACACTAATCATATGATGGATTAAGCTGTTTTTCCTTAACGTGGGAAGTAAGGCAGCCATGGTAATTACATATAAAAATGGATCCCAGAAGAAAAAATCCGATTGAGTGTTGCAGCCAGTCTTACACCTCCTTGAGCAAGTCTCTTTTCTACAATTGGCAGCCGAGTGAGGAAATACTCTTCTGCCAAATTACAAAATCTTCTTGTTACAATTAAATAAAAAACAATTAGAAAAACTTCACCTGTAAAAGCCAACTAATTACCTCCCAAAATAGTGCCTGCAGTAACGTTTTTATATGCCCAATCGCAAGCCAAGCTAATACTCTCCGATGCATAGCTGATAGTAGTCATACCATATAATGAATTTCATGATCAAGGAAGAAAATGTAATTTAATTAAAAGGCTTAATGGTCTAAAGAAAAGAAGTTTTGAATGAGAGAAAGAATGAAGTATTTATGTAAATAAGTGTTATTTTTGTTATAGATAAATTTCAGGTGTTTAAGTGAAAAAAAAGTACTATCTTATGAATTTAACTTATTTATGATCATCAATAAAAAGCTTATATAGAGACAAATATATTATGGAGTGCAAAGTTCTCATAGTTCTATTGAGAACTAACTCATACCATCTTGGATGTGAAATATGTAGTAGAAAAGGCTAAAAGAAAAATAATAGGAAAGAGTTTGTATCTTTTGTAGAGTAGGGACAATGGAATCGAAAAACACTTTATTCTTGAATGTGGAGCTTTCTAAGATGATATTTTTGTCAAATATGTAGATACTTTAGTGGCTACTATACTGAAGGATTTGTTTGAAGAAGATAAGATTGAGAAAACTAAGAAGTTTGTCATCAAACTTCCTAACAATCTTTTACAAATCTAAAAACTAGACATATAATATAATCTGTTGTTCCATAGGTTATCTTTAATCTCATAGAAGTTAAAATCCATCTATTCTATTTTAGAGCATTCTATTGTTTACCAGAACCTGGGTATCCATGTAAACAAATATACTTTGATCACAACTAAAATGTACGTAGACAGTACAGATCACAAATTCTAATCAGGCTTCTGGCTCACCAATGAGCCTTGCATGAGCCAAACGGCTTCTTACAATACAATAAACGAAGGATGATCTTGTTACCTGTCAGGGCAAGACAGGCTGGAGTCCTTGGAGCATCTCTCCCATGTGGGAACCTCATTTGACCATCCCCCCTGTTTCCTCCAAAATAAGATGCACGAAAGTTAGTTTTCAGACTTGAGAAGCCTGCTTTTTCTAATGCCTGCAGCAGCCCATCCTCCTCCTACTTTAATCTTGAAATCAAAACAACATTAAATATGGACAGGGAATAGAAACTAGTAGTATACGTTACATACCGTTATGTTACTCTGAAGATCTTCTATCATAGCTGAAACCTCTTGACCGTAAAATTCTGTCAACGTTTCATTAATGATTTCCGAATCCCACACCTGTTGGCAAAAGAAAAGAATAAAACAATCACTTCCAATAATTCTCAAAGTTGAGAACGGATAAAAAAAATGAATAATTTTTTAGTAGGCATGTGAATATACTTTATGCAGATTTGTTTCTCGCGTGTACCACTGTACTGCTATTCTATTTCCTCCTAGATCTTCAAGAAATCCCAAATGCAGAGGCTGGTGAATGTCTCCGATGAAGTGGGAAAGGAACATCAGACTTTCTGTCAGATTATCTGCCCAAAATATTCCACTCCATTAAACATCCTCCCAGTTCTCAAAAAGCAAATCAAAATCCCCCACAAGTAAACTTTGAATAAAAGAAGTAGAGAAGAACTACTTTAACCAAAAAATCAAAATTATTCTAATATTTACATGTCACTGCCGTTGACGACTCTCCATAAGTTGCTAACTGAGCTGTATAATTGTTGATAGCTCCTGCAACACACATATCTTTTTCTCCATTGTTGTTATGGCAGTCCCCTGATTTCAGGCATTAAAAGCAATTCACAAGGAAAGTCCAGTTAATGCAGATACTACTTATGCATATAAGATAAGAGCATAAGATTGGAAAAAATCACTTACGAGAGTAGTCAAAGTTACAGACACCGGGAGGATTGGCAAAGTGTAAAGAAGCAGACCAAGGATATATAGAACGAACTGTATCAGCCCATGAGCAGATCGAAGCAAGATCTCCTTCTGCTGAGCTTGGGAGCAGTTGTTGCACTGCATTTGCAGCTGCTTCACTTAGAAGTGGCTGCATTTTTTATAAGAACAGAACAATGGTCATAAAAAATGGTGATTCACAAACATCTTGAAATATATTTATCTGTTAACTATTTATGTAAGTGTAGTATATGAGTGATTGAGTACCTGAGCTATCTTGCAGGTTATATGGTGCCCCACGCTCCCCCAAGATTGTGTTGCAGGTGCCTTGGCAAGAAAAATAAGCATCATAAAGCACAAACAAGGGGAAAGCCTTCCCATAATTGTTGTCTATACACTGCTCTACTCAGCTCCCATGCTCTACTCGGCTCCCAAGTTCTCTCTATATAAGACTATTAAGACTACCTAACTCATGTTTTTTATGGTGTCTTTATGTTGGCAAAAGTGTGGATATCAAGACATCAAGTGGGTTAAAAGTTCAAAAGGAAAATATTCTTCAAATGGTATTTTTATATTATCTAAGTTGTGTACATCAAGAGATCCAAAAAAAAAAAATTAAAAATCTTATAAAAATAATTTTCATAAAATAATATGAAATATTTTTAATGATGTTTTTTATGTTGCATGAATTATATATCAAAAATATGTAGACATCTAAAATATATATTCTTTATTTAATGTTTATTTCATCTAACGTCATCTAATTTGTTCATTCATCTCTTAGGTTCTCTTATCGTCCATCTAATCATATTATCACCTAATCACTTAGATCCTGGTTTCATCCAATCATCATTTAATTCATCATGTCATCGCCTAATACACACATGCCATTGTAAATACTTAATATCAATGAAAAATACTATTTACAATAATAATATTTTTATATAAAAGATTAAAACAACTATGTTATTTCTCATTTTAAAAAGCTTATGACTACCATTCTTTAAATAATTTATTACATTGATTTAATAAAATAAAATAAAAACTATATTAAACTACATACATAAAAAAATTTCAAAAAATTAAAAATTATTAAAAACCACTTTTCATAAAATAATATTAAATATTTTCTCAAAGAATATATTTATGTTGCCTAAACTATACATATCATGATACTATAAAGTCTCAATATTAACTAAAAACACTATTCACAATAACATATTTTTATATTACCTCAAAAATAACCATCAAACACTACAAAAAAAATAAAACAACTATTCACAATCATCCAAAAATGTTCTTATATATTTTTGTATTTATAATTAAATACACACAAAAGATATTTAAATGTTAATGGATCCAAAATAAAACGTGAAACAAATGGTGGTCAATTTAATTCCGCGTGCATTTCACTAAATGTATTATCTCACAAAACTATGAAAAGTATTTAATAATAAGGTATACAATACATTAAGGAAAATAGCTTTATGTTTGAGGTCATTGCTCTCCTCTCCTTATACTCCCTAGCATCTATTGTTTTGTTTTTATAAATTTATAAATTTTAAGTACTATATTTGTTCACTAGTATTTTCTTCTAAAGATAAAATAGATAAATTATTATCATATATATTAACAAAGAGTTTTAATTGTTTTTTTTCAATAATTGTTTATTTTCTTAGAATTTAATAATTTTCTTTATGATATAGAACTCTAACAAAATCATTCTATATATATATAAATTTTCAAGGATGGTCTTATAAGCTAAGGTTTTTATACATTTATTAAATAGAATCTCATTTTTAATCAAAATCTAACTATATATATATTATACATCATTATCTAATTTTAACCAAAATCTAATTAGCTATATAAATTATTTACAAATTTTCAATTTAGAGCAAAAAACTTAGTAGTTGAGCACCCTAACTTTGCATATCTCAAAATCATAAGTGATGATATCAATTTCCTCTCAAATTTTCGTAATAGCTTACTTAACAAGTTCATTGCTTAAACCTAATATTTTAAATCCACATCATCAAATTCGATGCCTAAAATATGTTCTATCATAACTTTCTATGCTTGCATTGTTCTAGGATGACATCGGTCGGATTCGAAGAAAACTGCTACGCCTTGAAGATTCCAAAAATAACGGATTCAATGATATTTTTTTTTCCAAAATTGAATGGGGCTAGAGATCCTATAAAAGCATCAAATAGATGTGAAGATTATGTTATTGAGTGTAAAGATTTAATAGAATTTTTTTTTAAATGTGAAACCATTTCATATTCTAAATACATATAGAACCTTACAAAGTAGAGATAAATTTCTTAGAATTTAATTTTTTATTTTAAATTAGAAACAATGTAATCACAATCTACTACTCCAAAGTTCATTTATATCAATCATAAGATTGATGTAGATGAACTTTAGATACTAATGGATTGTGACTAAGTTGTTTTTAATTTGAATTAAAACAATCAAAATCTAGGAGAGCTATACTCTACTTTCTTGAGGTTCTAGATGTCTTCAAGATATGAAATGTCTCTACTTTCTTCTGATTTTTCCAATGAATCTTCATACTCAATATCAAAATTTTCATGTCCATTTGATGCTTTAACAAAATCTCTAGCCACACTCTTTTTTGGAATATAATTGTCGAAACGTTAGCTTTGGGATCTTTGGGTGCATGGCAGTTTTTGTGAAAAATAATCACTATCATCCATCAAAATCACTCAAGCAGATGTGAATCCCAAGCACAACTAGTCTCTCTGAATCTTGATACAAAATGTTAATTCTTATCCTTCTTATGCATGATTGGCTCTATTTCCTCATATAAGGTTGATGGTCTCTTCAAACAAGAAATGTATGCACTTGACCAAGGAAGTTCTCCTACTACTCAACTTGACAAAGCAACTATTAGTGTATCTATAGGGATCATCTGGATAACTAAAATGGTACGCCAGTCTCTAAAGAATTATAATGCACGATACTGGACTCAACATCATTAGTAGTGCAATTGTTGCAGCGGAGCTTGTTGCCCAATTAATAGGCTAGTTCACCTCCCTTGCAGCTGACCAAGGAAACTCATACTACTCAACTAAACAAAGCCACTATGTACATAGACATGAATTCTCTCCTTTGTAATCAATTTGCACCATTACTTCCTTTGCAATGTTAGGATTTGCACTGCTCATACATTGCTAAATCATTAGTAATGATGATATACTTTTAATACATCTTGTGTAATCAGTATAGTTAAAAGGATTGTTGTGGGTGTTAATTATTCTTGTGTACTTGTTAACACAGACCAATTGCCACTAGACCAAAAGCCTAAGTTATCAGTGAGGGCAACATCAGAGAGGTTTAAGGGGTATCGACGAGTGTTGAGGGTCCCACGTGACAACAGTTTCTGCCACTACACCATAATTAGTAATGGTGATATACTTTTAATACATCTTGTGTAATCAGTATAGTTAAAAGAATTGTTGTGGGTGTTAATTATTCTTGTGTACTTGTTAACACAGACCAACTGCCACTAGACCAAAAGCCTAAGCTATCAATGAGGGCAGCATCATAAAGGTTTAAGGGGTACCGATGAGGGTTGAGGTTCCCACGTGACAACAGTTTCTGCCACCACACCAAAAGCCTACGCTGTCAGTGAGGACGACATCAGAGAGTTTTAAGAGGTACCAATGAGAGTTGAAGGTCCCACATGACAACAGAACTAACCTATTAGATTTTCCCTTTCAAATGAAAGAATAATAAAGACAAGATTGTGACATACAAGAATATAATAAAATAAAAGACTTTTAACATCTACTTGACCAAAGAAACCCTATGAGAGAGAGTGCCTTCTTTGCATTCAGTGTTGTTGCAAAGGGTCATAGGGCAATCCTGACAGGTGCATAAGATTCCCATAGTAAAAGACATTCCATAAGATTCCATAAATCTTCCTTGTCTTAACGCTCACATGGAGTTGTACCTTCCTTACATTATTTAAATGCATTTAAAGTCTAACATACCTACTTAATCCTCGGTGCCTTCACCCGTTTAACATGTGAGTGAGAGAGGACTTTGTCTACACGCCTCTCCTTCACATGTGACTTGGTGCCTACGCGCCTTATCCACATTCCCCACGTCTTCTTTCCACTTAAATTAAGGTGCCCTTCAAATCCTACGCCTCCCTTTTATACTTTATCATTTTTAAAGATGTCACGGGCGCCTCCCCTTTCCTAACTACACTTCTGTCTTTTTCTTTCTTCAAAATGTTGTGCTATTGTTAAATTTTATTTTACTTTAAATAATATGGCATCTTTTCACATGATTTGATATTTTTTGTTTTTTCAATGTAAGTGTTCCTTCAATCCCTCAATTTTAATTTTGTACTTGGAGATTTCGAAAGATATCAAAGTGTAAATTATCAAGATAATTTTTTTAAATTATACACTACGCTGGCTTTCATGATTATAAAATTAGGTGATTAGCCATGCCTCCATTTAGTTTCTCCATAAAATTTGTTTGCTCATAGTATACTCATCAATAGGGTCACTATCCTCCATGTGTAATCAAAACAAGTATCAAGAGCTTGGAAACACGAGTGATTATTAGAGTGTTGCATTAGACAATTTGGTCCATTTTAACAATCTTGAAATTTTAAAATCGTATTGTATTCCTTATGCATTTTCAATTTGTACTAGGCTTGGGAGACTTAAACAAGTATCCTCAATTTGTGGCCGGCACGAGTAGCGAAGTTGGCTTGGACCGTGGGTTTGCTCCCCATTGGTTCGGGTTCGACTCCACTCCTGGGTTTACCCATTTGGGACTGGCTTGCTGGCTGTTGGGTTCCCCCGTAAGGGACTAGTCTCACCACCACTCGCCCTAGGTACCCAAGATACGGGTTGTTGGGTTACTGGGCGGGGTTGCGGGGTTTCCCCTATCATTAACAAAATAAAGTATCCTCAATTTGTGGATAAGAAGTCACATATGGGATATGTAATTAAGAGGTAAAACTAAGTGTAGCATGTAGTTAAGATTTTGGAAAAGAGACATGCATATAAATAGAAATTGAATGCCAAACATGAAACCTAACATATTTAAAGCAATTATAAACAAAAAAACACGAAGGATCTCAAGAGTCCATTAAGATCATGTAAATTGATTAATGACACTCAAAAACAAAAATGACATGGGCCATGAGAGGATACAAGGCATTATGAAAATATAGCCTAGACAAGATATGAAAGCACAAAGGAACCAAACAACAAAATGTGGAATGAAAAAGAGCTCAAAGTGGCCAAAACATAAAAAATCAATGGGCAAGGGCATGGATGCTAGAAGATGCATGCATTGCAATTGGGGAAAATATGGCAAGACTAAATAGAAATCCATGGGTTCCATGATCTCACCAAGAGATCAAAAATTTGGGGAATGTTGTAATAGTAAAAATACTCATCACTTGCAATCATTAACTTAGCAAGTCCTTGACCTTTGAAAAGCTTTATAATTTAAATGTTCAAGTCAAACTCTTAAATTGTATTGATCCATTTATACCTTCTACTAGATGCTTCTTTCTTAGTGAAGATGTATG
Organism: Sequoia sempervirens; assembly: GCA_007258455.2. Lineage (NCBI taxonomy): Eukaryota > Viridiplantae > Streptophyta > Pinopsida > Cupressales > Cupressaceae > Sequoia > Sequoia sempervirens. Next base: position 209,596 of record VDFB02129724.1, on the reverse strand, counting down.
TTTTTTGTTGAATGAGGTATGTATGCAACTATCTTAACACCAATTAGATATGGCTTGAAATTATTTATGGTCATGACAAATGCATATGCTTGTTTTTCCATGATCAAATACTTTAATTCAATGTTCCAAAGAAAAATTTGTTAAATAAATAAAGAGGTTTAAATCATAACCTTCATTTTTTTTTCTATAATAGGACTTACTAATATAGGATCATGGAAATAAGTAAAAGAAAATGGCTAAAAGGGCTTTGAATAGACACTACTGATAATTTTTTTAAAGCGTCTTTATTTAAACATTTTGGTGATGGCCTTGGTCTCACAAAATTGATCTTCCCCCAAAAAAGGTTGAATTCATTTTATAATGTTGGGTTGAGGAATCAAATCACTAGCTTTAATCATTTTAGGGTCAATCTTAACTTCTCTTTTAGATATAATATGCCCCATCCCTTCTTCAACCCAATATATGTATGGGATTCGTAACTCCAAACATCTCTTGAAGATGATCTCCAAATGCATGCAATGGTTATTTCTATTGTTTGAAAATATTGTAAGATCATCACTATATACACCACCAAAAATTGATAAAACAATTCAACTTCTAAGATGTAGACCACCTGCTAGGGTTTACACCCTATATTTGTAGGAGAAATTTTTAAGCTTTCAATTGAGTCAATTAATTAATGACCTACTAGTTTTCCTGCCTTCACCTACATTATTTTTAGAGGCATACCAATAGGCCACCCCATATATGCAAGACTAATTGTGTGAATTTTGTTAGAGTAAAGAATTAACTTTACTACCTCTTAAGATTTCCCTTTATGCACTTGCATTAGTCATTTAATAATTAAATCTAATTATTAAATGCCTATTTACCTATTAGGGTTTCCTATTAGGTTTTACGATCTCCTTCTATAAGGATTGATCCTTTGTATATTTTTAATTTAATTCTTTTCGCTGATAATAAACTTTCACATTGTCAGAGCAAAACCCTTGTTTATTTCCTACAGATTTCTTCCTTGTGACGGGTTTTTGCATGCAGGTTTCTTGGGCTTAATAGATTTTTTTTTCATCAAATCTTACATGGTATCAGAGCTGGATCTGTTGTAGCTTGTTCATGTTTGAAGAAAAAAAGGGAGCAAGGGTTTGACAGAAGAAATTTGGGATTCTTCGGCTAATTCGAGAGGTTCTAGTTGTAGTTTTCAGATCTGGTGTCCTTCTCCATGCTGTTCATAGTGGTGTCCTTCCTAGTATCATTTACCAGACTTGCACCTTATTCCTCTAAACGTTGTGCATGAGCCGACGTTTGCGTTGGCAGATCTGAAAAGGCAAAACTTCAAACCCCCGCAGGCACTGTACTTTGACTTGAAAGTTTTTTTTACCTGCGATTGCTATCCAGATATATGGTTATTTTCATCAGAAAAATCCAAAGGTACACATGATACTCATTTGAAGTTTTACTTTCCCTCTAATTGTAAGCAATCTTTTCCAGCTTCCACGGTTTGGTTTATTGAATTGTTGGGGGGTGTTTTATTTCTTGTTTTCTGTAATTTACTTTAGTAAACTTGAAATTATATCAAAATGAAACTGCTTCTAAAATATGGCCAAGACCTCTTCTAGTCTAGAACTTCTGACCCCTCATAATTATCACACATGGAAACCCCTAATGACATGGCTTCTCTGGTCAAAAGGGTTGTGGTCTTGTTTAGACGTAGTGCAGCCAATTTTCCAGAGGCCTTTCGAGGTCATGTAGCACAGGAACAAGATGGATGAGGAAATGGGGTTGATTGCTTTACATGTATCAGATAGTCTACAGTTTCATCTTGATGGGTGCAATACCCCTACAGCTATGTGGACCCATCTTGATGACTTGTTTGGTACAGTGAATGAGTTCAAGGCACTTCAGATTGAGGCAGAGCTTACCTCTCTTGTACCAGATCATTTTCCATCCATTGAGGACTTCTTGATGAAGTTCAAGCAGCAGAGGTCTTTATTACAGGGATGTGGAAAGACCAAGACTGACACAGAGTGCATCTACCTGATTCTATCAAAGCTTCGGGGAAAATTTCAGATTTTCTCCTCTACCTTCCACTCTACCATGGATACATTGGGTCAGAGATTCCATATGCCCACTTTTGAGGTGTTCTGTGATCGGTTGACTAGAGAACATGCCAAACTCACATAGTTGGATTCTTTATCTGGAACTAAGAACCAAGCTTTGGTTGCTCAAAATTCTAAGGGTACACATAAGCAGAAGCAGAAGCAGAAGCAGAAGCCCAAAACTGATTCAGTTGGCAGTGAGCATTCCTCCAAGCCACCTCAAAAAATAGAGTCTAATAAATCCACTCCTAAGGGTAAATCTTCTAAGTCTAGTGAGTCTTCCTCCAAGACTAAGAAGTTCACAAGTGAACCTTGCAGCTTTTGTGGAAAGGAAGGGCATCCAATTTCCAAGTGTTGGAAACGTCTTGAGGCTCTAGAGGAAGCCTTGCAATAGCATAGTATTGCTTCTCCACAGCCTTCACCTACTCCCACAAGGAAAGGCCATGCTCTCTCTGCACGAGCATTATCTTCCACTGCTACATGGATCATTGATTCAGGTGCTTCGCACCATATGACACACACACCTAGTTTGGTTACCTCACTTGCTCAGAGTGCTACTACACATATTGCAGTTGGTGACTCAGCACAACTCTCAGTTACAGGTTCTAGTACTATTTCATTGGATGGTGGCTCTCTACAAGATGTTCTTTTGGTCCCTACCATTTCTACGAACCTCCTGTCTGTCTATCAGATTTGCCATTCTGGTTCTGGTAAGACAGTTGAATTCTCACCACATGATGTAGTTATTCGAGACCTCCATGATCCTGATTTAGTTGTTGCTACTGGGAGTGTTGATTTAGAGTCTCACTTATACAAGTTTGATGGCTTTGAGAGCTCTGATTATACAGGTGTTTCTCTTGTTGCTCATGCAGACACAGTGAGCAAGCTTTGGCATGAGCGTTTTGGCCATGTCAACTACAGATATCTCCAACAGATGAGTACACAGGAATTAGTGATTGGGCTTCCTAAGATCTCTTGCACTGATGGTGTTTGTCAAGGTTGTGCACTTGAAAAACATCATAGAGATCCTTTTCCGACAGGTAGATCCTCAGGTGCTAAGGCACCATTGGAGTTGATACATAGTGATCTCATGTCATTTCCCACTCCTTTTTCTGGTGCTCGTTATGTGCTCACCTTTATTGATGACTTCTCGAGACGCACATGGGTGTACTTCTTGAAGTACAAGTCTGATGTCTTTGATTCATTTCGAGTCTTTAAGACATTTGTGGAGAAGCAGTCTGGTCTTTCTATTAGGAGGATACGCACTAACAATGGGGGGGAATATGTGAATCAGTCTTTTCATGATTTTTGTACTGAGCAAGGTATATTGCATTAGCTGAAAATTCCCCATACTCCTCAGCAGAATGGAGTTGCTGAGAGAAAGAACAGAACATTGTGGGAGATGGCCAATTGTATGATACAGTCTCGAGATATGCAGCCTTTTTTTTGGGCAGAGGCAGTGAATTGTACCAACTACATTCAGAATCGGATGCCTCATAAGGCATTACGACATTTGACTCTTGAGGAGGCTTGGTCCCATGTCAAGCCTGATGTTTCTACATTTCGAGTGTTTGGTAGTGAGGCTTGGGCATTTATTCCAGATGCTCAGAGGAAAGCCATGGAGAGGAAGAGCCGACCACTCATATTTGTTGGCTACTGTGAGGATATGAAGGCATACAGGTTGTTTGATCCTGATTCCAGAGAGGTTTTGTTTCGGTGAGATGTCTAGTTTGATGAGCTCTATCCTCAGATGCAGCCTCCATCACCAGCTTCTCCCTCATTGCCTAGTATTTCCTCTTCTCCTCTTCAGGATTCTATATCCTCTGAGGATGATTTAGATGATGATCCACCTTCTACTCCTCCACCAAAAATTCTGTGAGTGCCCAAGTGGGCTCGTGTTACTATTAGCGCTATTGGTTCTTGGGCAGGAGATCCTTCAGATACCTATCGTACTCGTGCTCAACAATCTGGTACTGGTTTTTTGAGCCATGCTGTTTCAGATGATCCTCAGAAGTTTTCAGAGGCGACAGGACATCTTGAGTGGGATAGGGCTATGGATGAGGAGTACTCTTCTTTGATGAAGAATCACACTTGGGATCTTTGTACTCTTTCAAAAGGAAGAAAGATGGTTTGATGCAAGTGGGTGTACCGTACCAAGTATGCTGCAGATGGTTCTATTGATCGGTATAAGGCACGTCTTGTTGTGAAGGGATTTTCACAGGTGGAGGGTATTGATTACTCTAAAACCTTTGCTCCTGTCACCAAGATGAATTCTATTCGCTTGGTACTTTCTCTTGCAGCCTCACAGGGTTGGACAGTGTATCAGATGGATGTGAAGAGTGCGTTCTTGCACGGGGATCTACATGAGGAAATCTATATGGAGCAGCCTCAGGGTTTTGTGTAGGACTCTTCTCTTGTGTGTAGACTTCGAAGGTCATTATATGGTCTCAAACAAGCCCCTCGGGCTTGGTATGAGAAAATGGACTCTTTCTTGCTAGCCTCACACTTCACTCACTGTCATTCTGATCCTACAGTGTACATTCAGCATCATGGGGCTGATCTTGTGATACTTGTGTTGTATGTTGATGATCTCATCATCACAGGTAGCTCATCTTCTATGATTCAGAGTGTTCAGAGAGCATTGATGGAGCAGTTTGAGATGACAGATCTTGGACTTCTGCACTATTTTTTGGGCCTACAGGTTATTCAGTCTTCGGATGGGATTTCCATACACCAACAGAAGTATGCTCTTGACATGCTTCAAAGATTCAACATGCTTGATTGCAAGCCTGCTCCCACACCTTTTCAGTCAGGTGTTCTTTTGTCTACCACTTGCTCTACTCCTTTATGGACTCCACCTTGTACAGGCAGCTTGTGGGTAGTTTGTTGTACCTGACACACACTCGTCCTGACATTTCCTTTGTTGTTGGCCTTGTCTCTCGATTCTCCCATGATCCTCATGAGAGTCATTGGCAAGCTACCAAACATATTTTGAGGTACATTTGGGGCACTACTTCATATGGCATTCACTATACATCAGGATCTCCTCACATTGTTGGTTTCACAGACATCGATTGGGGTGGTGATACAGATGGTCGGAAGTCTACTTCTGGCTTTGTTTTTTGTCTTGATTATGGTCCTATCACATGGTCTTGCAAGAATCAGACTGTTGTTGCATTATCATCTACCGAGGTAGAGTATCGAGCAGCCTTGCTAGCTAGTCAGGAGGTTTTATGGCTTTGACAATTGATGACTAAGTTTGGATTTCCTCCTGATAGTCCCACTCTTCTTTGGTGTGACAATCAGAGTGCCATTCATATTTCCCGCAACCCAGTTGAGCATCAGCGGACCAAGCACATCGAGATCCATATGCATTTCATCAGGCAACTGATTCAGGATGGCTCTCTCAGCTTGGAGTATGTTCCCACTTCGGAGCAGGTTGCTGACATCTTCACTAAGCCTTTTGCATCCTCGCAGTATCTTCAGCTGTGTTCTATGCTTGGGATGAAGGAAGTTGTCCTTGGGGGGTCTTAGTGAGGCCTACCTTCCTTCTTTTTTTTCACTTTTCGCATCTTTCTATCTCTTTTTGGAGGAGGGTTTTTCCCATGTGGTTTTCCCTGTTTCTCTATTTCATAGAGATTTGGTTGTGATTGGGTACCTCATCAGGCTATGTTGTCGGGACCCAAATTTGCTTTCAGCATTGTAGTTCCTTTGCTTCTTTCGTGCAATGTTTGTAGCTACATTGTTGCTCATCTTAAAGGGAGTGTTAGAGTAAAGAATTAACTTTACTGCCTCTTAATATTTCCCTTTATGCACTTGCATTAGTCATTTAATAATTAAATCTAATTATTAAATGCCTATTTACCTATTAGGGTTTCCTATTAGGTTTTACGATCTCCTTCTATAAGGATTGATCCTTTGTATATTTTTAATTTAATTCTTTTCGCTGATAATAAACTTTCACATTGTCAGAGCAAAACCCTTGTTTGTTTCCTACAGATTTCTTCCTTGTGATAGGTTTTTGCATGCAGGTTTCTTGGGCTTAATAGATTTGTTTTTCATCAAATCTTACAAATTTTACTTGCATAATCTGGCCATTCCCTATGACACTAATTAGAACCCACTTATCTTTGTGGGAGACGTTCAAATCAAGGAAATGGCCTAATTCATTAGGAATGAACATTAGAGGGAATAGCTACAAGGAGATTAAAATTAAAGGGAGAAGTAATTTCCCCTTCTTATCAAAGCAGAGAAAAAAGATCCTAGAGGGATGGATTGACCCAGTAGGAAGATGGTGGGTAGAGAAGAATATTTCAAAATATAGGGAGAAGGACTATAAAAGGTTTCAAGAACTAGTAATAAGTACAAGGAGAGAAGAACTTAACTTCTCTCAAGACAGATGGAAGCTTGAGTTAACACCAGAGTTGAAAAAGAAGGGACCTCACTCAATTTTTAACTACTTGGTAGCAATTAAAAGAGCTCACAAATATATCATAGCCTCCCTTGAAAATAATATCACCTAGTTCCCATTAAATTTCCATCCTCCTCTTCTCTTGTTTCCAATTCCACACTAAACAAGGAGAAGAGAGGAGATAGAGGTGACAAAGCAGGCTAGATGGGAGAAAATAACAAAGCAAAAAGAGTTCTACTTGAAACAGGGTTAAGGGGTCACTAACACAATGGATTACAAGGAAGTTGCATTGCAATACAACCTGAGACCCTAAGTTCCTTGAGGACAAGAAAAACCTGACCAAGTTGGGGGGGGGGGATGATGAGTCCTAGAAATGTCTAGTTTCCTTGCTTTAGTTTCATGATTTTTATCTTATTTATGTTGTTTCAAAGACATTTCCAAACCTTTCCATATACTTTAAGTATTTAAAATCATTGAAGATGATATATTATATTAATGAATGAGTGTGTAATCACTGAATGTCTAAGGAATTTAGTACAATTTTATGATTAATTATAGTTGTTAATAATGAAAAATACCTTTGAAATAAGCCTAACCCCTACAATAAAGAACCTGTCGACCCCCAGTAGAAGGATCTCAACTTGCAACAAAAGGATGTTGGTTCAACATAGCTAGAGGAAGTGATCAATCACAACACATATATATTTCTTGAAGATGATGCAAACGATGATTTGAGGATGTGACTACGAATATTCATGAGTCATTCCATCTCTTCAATAAATTGTGGGAGAAAGAAGAGGCTTGTTCTAACAAGGGATAATAGCCTAGTATAATAAAGTTTGTCCTGTCAGACACACTTTCCAGTTATAATAGTTTTCTTAATTGGTGTAGAGTCCTTATTAGTCTCTTACATGCTTACTTTCACTTGCTATTTTTTTTCTATTAAGATAAGACCTAGTCCTCTTTCTACATTTTTGGAAGAGTTGAAAATTGCTCATAATTTGTTTTTAGTTTTGAAATAAGAGGACTCTCACAGACCTTCTATATATGGATGATCTTGTGAGAGACCAACTAGCTAGATTTTTTCATAAATTAGATTAAGTATAAGACTTGATATACTATGTTCTAAATTTTGGTGTATGTTTGAATTACAATAAAGAAGGATGATTCAATTTCATGAATTTCTAAGTTAGTATTTAAAAGAATACATTGTGTATTACATCTCAAGCAAGGGAAACTTGAGGTACTTTAGAATCCATGTTAGCTTAGAGCATTAGTTATATTGTGAATTTTAATTTCTGAATTATAGTTTTTGATTTATGTTATGTTGAATACCATTAACAATTATTTGAATTAGGTCACACTATAACATAGAGAGTCATTATTTATAGTCTGTGAAAGAATAGTCACATGTGGTAGTTAATATAGTTACTTGCAATAATTAGCATGCACTTGTACTTTGTTTCTTACATAGGATTTCATTCAAGTTAATTAGCCTTAGGTGAATTTTCTTTAGTTCATTTGTTTATACTCAATCGATTAGGAGGATTGAGGATTCTTAGCATCACATATAGTGTGAGCATCATCTCAAGATTACAATTCTCTAGTTGACAATTTAATGAAGCACCTCTAGAACAATGAACTACTTAATTTGGAGATATGTAGGTCTGTTAAGTTGTATATATTCTATATACACCAGTTAATTGAACATAGGGGAAGCACTACATTGAGCATAAACTACATGGTGTTAGATAATTTCTCACCAAAGAAATTTTTGAAATACTAAAAAAATTTAACATTTTAGGGGGGCCACACCAAACGCTATGTTATGTTTTTTTTTTAAAAATAGGACCAATTTGTCTGGCCCCCCTTTTTGAACCCCTTGATCTCTACCATTTAAAAAAATAGTACTTTAGAAAGTATACTCAAAACACTACAACTCTTGTTTTCATTGCATCTTAAAATTTTGAGTGCAACTATCTGTTAGGATAGGTGACATTATAATTGTTGTCCTAAGTTGACTTATGTGTCTCCATGTTATTTGGAAAGTGTTCTTGAGGACATTAGGGATAAAATATTTATTATTTATTTTTCTATGACACATTGTAATTGCATTCAAAGAGGTGGACCCATCACGATGGCGGTTACAAGGCATCTCAAGAGAATATTCTTTTTAGGCGTCCAACTTTTTGGGTTGGGACCACTTGAGTGTGCTTGTCCTTGCATGTTATTTGTATGTTTTGCATGCTCTTGCATGGTTGGGCACCCAAGTTTTCATGGTGGTGCATGATCTTGCATGTAGCCGCCAGAGACTTATGGAGCACTTGGGTTTAAATCATTTTGATTGGTAGTGGGTTCATCACCCATGTGAAGGCCATGCGATTATTGAATGTTTTATTTCATGTTTATGGGGTGTTCACTAAGTGGGGAATGGGTTTTTCCAGATGGTTTTGCTTGTTGTTTTGGGATACTGGATTTGTGGTACTCTCTCCAACAAACTTCTATATATTGGGGCCTTGGGATAGTGGTTTTGTATGAGTTCTTTGCAGGTTGTCAGGACAATGAAGTGCGGGTGGATGACAACGAGGATTGTTGTATTGGTGTACTTCCTTGAAGATTAATACAAACATTGGATCTCTTTGGTTGTGGATTTTTTTCTTGCAAGGGTTTCTCCACATAGATCTTGTGTCACTTATGTTGATGACTTGTGGTATTTCATATTTTTATTTCATTGTTGCAATTGCCAATCACGTAATCTTGTTATGGTTATCTTGAACATATAATTTCAGATTTGCAACCACATATTTAAGTTCATATTATTGCAAGTTATACTTTGATTTCCAACACTTCGTATCAGAGCTAATGGTTTTGTTAAGAGAGGGACACCTTTCTTTTGAGTGTTGAAGGTTTTTTGGTTGTAGTGGGAGCTTGTACATTGTGGGTTTTGTAGATTTGTGAAGAAGATTGAAAACCATGGCCTCTACCTCTTGTTTGCATATTGAGAAATTCAATGGAACTAGTTATGAGATGTGAAAGTTGAAGATGGAGGATCTCCTTGAAGAGAGAGATCAGTGGTTGGTAGTTTTGAACCAAACAAAACCAGAGAAAATTTTTGATGAAGATTGGAAGAAAATGGATAAGAAGGCATGAAGAACCATTCGGTTGTGTCTTGTAGATTTTGTCCTCTTAAATGTTTTAGAAGAAACCATTGCATACAATTTGTGGAAGAGGATAGGTGATATCTATCAAATTAAAATTTTAACTAATAAGTTGTGTATCAAAAGACATTTGTATTCTTTGAAAATGAAGGATGGTGATTCTATTGCAGAATGTATTTAAATGCTTTTAATATGATTTTAAGTCAGCTTGCATAAGTAGATGTAAGTTAGAAGAAGATAAATGTATTTTGTTTCTTTTATCTTTACTTGAATCTTGGGAAAATATAATTGTTGTCATAAGTGGTAGTGTTACAAAACCAAAGATGGATATTCTAAGGGTGTTGGCAAGAAGTTGAGTCCACTTTTTGGCCATTTAGTGGAAGTGTTTTCCCTGATTTTCAAAATTTGACACATTTGACTTTAAAATATGAAGCACTTAGAGATGGAATCTTGAAAAAAGTCACTAATCATAAAATGTAGTATTTGGAGTCTAGTTTCCAAATATGTAATTTATTTCAATACCCAGATGATACAAACTGATTTTCAATAGGCGTTTCTAAAATCCATTGTTTAAAAGTCATTTTTTTTACCATACCATGCACGTGTACGTCATCCATATTTTGACCTAAATAATCATATTTTTCTAAATCCTTTTGGGAAAAGATTGGTAACTCACTAAAGCACGCTTTCCATATTTTTTGTAATTTTTTATTGAATATTGTTTTTGTTAATTTTTTATTGGCCATATTTGGTGTTTTGAAAAATTGTTGTGTATGTCACACATAAGATGACCTAAACTTATCATTTTTTGATTTTTTTTTAAATTGAAAAGAATTGTCTGAAGTATGCTTTCGTGCAATCTGTTCGTTAAAAAAATATGTTAGTAAAAAGTTATTAAAATACTAAAAAACCCTGATAATTCAAGTTTATGGACCCGTTTCATTAGAAATTAAATGAAAAATAAAAAAATTAATCCAATTGTACAAAAAAATATATTTGGAATCTACACTATATCATCTATAATGGGTTTTAACTTCGTCAAAAATTCTACAAAAAAATGTCTTCAAACGTATGCCCAAAGTCACTATTTTCTTGTGACATTGTTAGGACCTTCAACTTGCAGGTCAAATCAGGTCCAGGGCCTAGGTTCGGATCCCCAAACCTTTTCCCAAACCAAAAAACAAAGCACGACCAAAAAATTATATTTTAAAAAACGGGATCCCATTTCATTAAAAAAAAAAAATTATGCTTTTACGAAACATTCATCCATTTTGCAAAATGAGATCCCATTTTGAAAATTGTCAAAAATGGAAAATTTCCATTTTTGGATTTTTTTTCAAAAATAGTCGGTTTCCAAAAACAGAAACTTTTGAAAACGGGATCCCATTTTGAAAAGTTACTGTTCTTGCTCTTACCCCTCATTGCAATACTTCTTTCAAAAGAGATGAAGAGAAATTCCATGAATGTAAGCTCCTAAGATGCCTTGCATGTGCGAGGAAGGTCCAAAGAAAAGGGAGGGCCTAAAGGGGACAAGAAGATAGACGAGTCTAAAGGATGTTAGATAAAACCCCCAGGAAGAGCAGTGTAAAGTGTTGGCATTGTGGTAAAAGAAGGCATGTGAAAAAGGAGTGTAGGAACAAGAAAAAGAGTTCAAATGCTTCCATGGAAAAGTCCTCTAAAGATGACCTAATTTTGATCCTTTGTTTATTTATGCTAACACTACTAGTAGTGATGCTTGGCTTATTGATTCAAGTGCTTCCTACCATATGAATCCTCACAAGGGGTGGTTTACTTAATATTAGCTAATGATGGGGGAGAATGTTTCCTTAGTGATGACAACATGAAGAAGATTGTTGGTAAGAGAAAGGTAAACTTGTGTTTTAGTGATGGGAAGGTTAAAACCCTTGATCATGTTTTACATATTCTAGGACTTAGAAATTTAATTTCAGTATCCGAGTTCTGGCAAGAAGTTGAGTCCACTTTTTGGCCAAAAAGTGGAAGTGTTTTCCCCGATTTTCAGAATTTGACACATTTGACCTTAAAATTTGAAGCACTTAGAGGTGGAATCTTCAAAAAGTCACTAATCATAAAATGTAGCACTCGGAGTGTAGTTTCCAAATATGTAATTTATTTCAATACCCAGATAGTACAAATTGAGTTTCAATAGGAGTTTCTAAAAACCATTGTTTAAAAGTCACTTTTTTTTACCATACCGTGCACGTGTACACCATCCATATTTTGACCTAAATTATCGTATTTTTCTAAATCCTTTTGGGAAAAGATTTGTAACTCACTGAAACACATTTTTGATATTTTCTGTAATTTTTTTATTAATTTTTTTTTGTTAAATTTTTATTAGCCATATTTGTCATTTTGAAAATCGTCATGTATCATGCATCCTAAACTTATCATTTTTTAATTTTTTTTTAAATTTAAAAGAATTGTCTAAAGTACGTTTTTCATGCAATTTGCTTTACAAAAAAATATTTTAATAAAAAGTTATTAAAATATTAAAAAACCCTGATATTTCAAGTTTATGGACCAGTTTCATCATAAATTAATTGAAAAATTAAAAAAATAATCCAATTGTAAAAAAATAATATATTTGGAATCTGCACTATCTCATCTATAATGGGTTTGAATTTCGTCGAACAATTCTACAAAAAAAGTCGTTAGCCATATGTCCAAAGTCACTATTTTTCTGTGACATTATTAAGACCTTCAAATTGCAGGTCAAACCAAGTTGAAGGCCTAGGTTTGGATTCCCAATGCTTTTCTCAAACCAGAATACAAGCCAAAAACCCAACCGCAAAGCAAGGGCAATTTCAAATTTCTAGAAACGAGATCTCGTTTCCCAATATTAAATGTTGGGACTGTTGACATGGAAATAGGATAAATGAGATCTCGTTTTGTAAATGGGATCCCATTTTGTTTTGTAAACGGGATCCTGTTTCTCTTTTTACTATTTTTTTCAAAATTTACTGGCAAGTTTTACTGTGAAGTCTGCAACTTCACATGTACAACTAACTGCAACATATTGGGCTATTTTCTATCAACTTTTATTTTTACAGGTGTTCAACTTGCATTTTGGATTAAATTTTTCAAAGGAGGCATCATGTAAACAGTTTTTTAAGTGGAATTGTGCTAGTGTTTTACTTGTTTGGAGAAACAAAAGAGGAAGACTTTTTCTTTTATAAGTATTCAACTTGCAATTTGGATTGAATTTTTGAAAGGAGACATCATGTAAACAGATTTTAAAGTGGAATTGTGTTAGTTTTCTACTCATTTAGAGGAACAAAAGAGGAATACTTTTGTCTTTATAGGTCTTCAACTTGCAATTTGGATTGAATTTTTTGAATAATTTCATTACTGACATTCATTTGTGCTTGATATTTTTATAATCATGGGTTCACAAGCTCGTAATAAGAGGAAATATAGGAATACATTGACTCCTGAAAAAATTCAAGCAAGGAAAGATAAAGAAGCAAAAAGGAAAAGAGATAGAAGAATGAGGATTCGATCAATGAATAATATTGAAGTACCCAATTCCACAACTATTGAAGATAAAAACATTGAGGAGACCATGGTTGTAGATGAAGCTAATTTGCAAGAAGTCAATTTGGAAAATAATATGATTATACAAACAAGTCCTAGTATGTCTTCAAATCCCTCTTTCAATGCTATGGAGAATGTTTCAATAGGCACAAATCTAGGCACGTCTTCAAATCCACATTTTAGTGAAATGGAAAATTTATTTGTAGAAGTTTTATAGGATGTTGGACCGATGTTGACATTGATAATATTCGAAGAGATGAAAATTTTATAGAATTTGTTAAAAATAAATTAGAAAATGAAAATGAAAATCGTTTAAATGTTGTTGAAAATGAAAATGAAAAATATTTTGTTGAAAATGAAAATGAGAATGATCCTTTTGTTGAAAATGAAAACGAAAATTGTTGTGTTGATGAAAATGAAAATGAAAACCGTTTTGTTGATGAAAATGAAGATGAAAGTGAAAACCGTTTTGAAGTTGAAAATGAAAATGAAAATCTAGGATGTGATGTTGAATTTAATGAAAATATTTTTTTTAAATTGAAAGTGACTTTTTGGATAATCTTCCTGGTAATATTTCTTGGAGGAAAATAAGAACACATGTGAATAAAATATACAAAAAATTCTTTTATCGTAAAAAACTTGCATTTCAATGTCAACTAATGATGCAATTGATGAGAATGCAAAAAATGAGAAAAGTAATGAAAAAGTTAGGCTTTTTTGTTAAACCAAGAAGAAAAGATCATTCATTAAAACATGATATGTCTATTGTTGCTAGTGTCATTCAATCTATTGGAAAAAATAGTCGATCTAAAGATAAAAATGCAGCAAAAAGAGCTATAACAACTACTATAGTTAATAAAGCAACTTTGAATAAAAAATGAAGTAATATTAGTAAAGTTCGACAAATACATCCTAAAACATTGCTAAGAGTGGATAAAAGAAGAGAAAGTATAGAAAATGATCCAATTAACCAATGTTGGAGTTTTAGTGGTTGACTCCTAAGGTCTAACATCAAATTGAATGTTCAAATTAAATATTTGATCCTCATCCAAAACACCTATTAGATACAACACAAACTAAATTTTATAGAAAATTTTGTGGTGATTTAGTGTTACCTGGAATATTAAAATAAGTCAAAGGTCTTTTGAAAAATGCAAACCCTGGTATGTAAAAATTAATAAACAACATATATCTTGTTGTTGTAAAAGGGCATGTGCAGGATCATGGTATGCCAAACAGGCCCTTAAGTGGCAAAAATTCAAAAATCGAGTGTTAGGCAACTTGACACTTAAATATTTGAATAAGTTATCTATTATTTCAAAATATGCAAGAATAAATTTGTAGAAAATTGAATGTAGTTTCTAAAATACTAGGTTTATTTAAAAATAAATAAAATCTATTTGGTGAAATTTGAAATTTCAATGCGATGGTACTTAAATTTCAGGGAAAAAATAAAAAGTGGAACAACTCTGTCTGACCACCCTAACCTTAATAAAATGATAATAATTTTTATAAGATTTTATATATAAGTAGGGGATATATCGATTATGATATATTTTTTTGTAATTTTTAAATAAATAATTGGTATAGATTTTTATTACAACTTTTAGAAAATATAAAAAACTAAATCTAAGCATACCTTAGCAGGTGCGAAAAATTATAATTTAATTTTTCTTTTTTAATCCTATATTATGTAAAAGCATGAATGTAGCGCATGTTTTGGATTCAAAAAATATGATACCGTTTGAAAGTTATAGATGTTTTTTATTCGGCTATCAATAGGACTTTAGTCATAATTCTATTAGAAAATGAATAATAATTATTTATTAAATTCAAATTAAATCATAATTTATATTTTTGGAAAGCTGAGAATCTCCTCTAAAAACCCTTTTTATTTCATTAATTTTGGGTGAAAAAAAAGTCGTCAGCCACATACCCTACAAATATTGCCACTTTTTGGCATACCATGATCCTGCACATACCCAAAACGCATATTCAATTTCATTATTTTTATGATGTTTTTTGATATATACATTGTACTTTGCATACTAAGATGATTATACAAGAATGTGGTATTAATATTCCACCTAAAACAATAAGGGAGTTTATATCAGGTTTGTTTTGTGAAAGATCTAATGGTAAATTATTTTATTTAAGTTCTTGTATTTCTGGACAAAGCACTGGTTGTGGAAATCTTTCATTCTTAACAATTTGTATGCATGAAAGTGTTGATAATTATTTTGGACAACAATTAGTAGATGTTAAAATATTTAAGAATGTTGACTATTCTTTAAAAGATGGAAAAATAGGAAAGTGTTATGATTTAGTTACAGAAAAATTTAGTGTACATGCATTCATAAGTGAATTTAAGAATAGTATTGTACCAAAATATGTCATGCACTCTCAACATGCTCAATGGCTTGATGGCCAATTTCGTGCATGTAGAAACACATTTCCAATTGGTACTATACTTTCAATGGTTGATTTTGCAGAAAATTATACTCTAGCTCTGCAAGATGAAATTCAATCACAGTAGTATAATTCAGTGCAAGTAGCTATGTTTGTCCATATTGATTATAGACATGCAGATGATAGCATAGAGGATGATAGAAAAGTTTTGAGGGAGTATCATTTTTATTTGAGTGACAATCGGTCACACTCGTCATAGTTTTTTCAATACAATTTCAATATATTTTATAGAAATTTAAGAGAAAGAGGAATCCAGATGATAGAACACCTCATATGGTCAGATATATGTATGGGGTAGTTCAAGAATGCTCAAATGTTCTATTTATTAAGTAGGGTTCACAAGGAACTTAATGTCCAACATATATGGAGTTTTTTTTAAGTTGGGCATGGTAGAGGAGAACATGATGGAGTTGGTGAGTGTGTCAAAATAATTCTTGCTAGAGAACAATTGAAATTTGTGGATGCAATAAAATTTAAAGATGAGCGTGTGATAGTGGATTGGTGCAGTACAAGATTATCTACACCTAGTTCAAGTGAGTACTCTACAGTTCATTGATTCTTTTGGTTGGTTGAAGAAAAGAACATTCTACCTATAGTTGATTGTGAGACTCAGTGGATCTACTAAACGGAATTCATTTAAGAGTTCGACGACAAGCACATGGACTATCTGGACAAGGAAGCTTGCATGTTTTTGTCAGTTTTGTATCTCAAGATATTGGGAAGCATGTGAAAATATAGAATGGGTTGAAGAGTGGGAGCAAAGATCATTGACACCTGCACAAGCACATGATCAATATGAAACAACTATTGAAGATAATGATCAAGTGTTTGCATTAGAAGACTATGACCGTGTTTCAGACCTTGTACAAGAAGGTGATTTAATTCAATTTATTTCATTTTATTTCACTTTATTACTATTTTATAATACTAAATTATTTATTTATATACATATGAATGGATGTATGTAGATTAGTCAAATTATATGGACGTGTGCACAAGTTATTAAATCAAAATTTGTTTGTAGGAGATGTGTATACTGTTGTTGCACCTGAGGGGAACAAAGAGGAAACAAAATATTGGTTGGCTCATTGTGTGGAGACTAAACATAAGTTAATATAACCTCAAGAAGATGATGATGGCTATCATTATCCAACAGGTATGGTGATCCCCTTAAGACATCCCCTGAAGAAAATTTTTAGAACAAGTCTTTGATCCCCTTAAGAAAATTTTAACAACTTATTTGATGATGGTTAAATCATGTTTTCCAATAGGATCGATGGTGGTTTTTAGCACTTGGCTATGAAAATACCTGATAAGGAAGAATGGTTTTCCTACATTTGAAGTTTATGAAACACAAAAATATTATACCCTATTCACATTTGGTGGTGGCAACAAATATAAAACTAGATCGATATCATGGAAGACCTACAAATAAAGTGCTATGGACAATTTCTATGGAAGAGCATGAGACAATCATAGATGCATTGCAAAAAGAGAGGATGCAGATGGTACAATCGAATAAGTAAATAAAGGTAAATATAGTTTTAGTTTTATAGTGTCCTTTTAAATAGATTAAATACATGTTTTGATATTGATCAAGTGTGTTATTAGTTGAAATTGATTTAAATTATCCTTTTATAGATCCTTAAGCCATCATCACAAAAAGGAGAGTTCATGCAGATTCAACCTAGACAACATAGAATATTTGGTAAAAACAAGTAATTATTAGTTAAATTATATTGAAATACATGTTTTGATTATATATTGATATTGATTGTACATTAATAGTTAAAATTGATTTATTATCTTTTTTGTATCCTTAAGCCATCATCACATTTATCTCATACTTTGAAACAAAAAGGAGAGGATGCAGATTCAACCTACACACATGTGTGGAATACTTTTAAATACAAGTATTTGAGTTGTGTACATATAGATAGTTTTATATAAATTAAAATATGTATGTTTTGATTATTTCATTGATATTGCTTGTATCATTTTGATATCAGGTGGCATGAAGACCTACTACATTTCGGGCACAAGTTTGAGATGTTCTTGAGATGGCATAGCCAAACTTTGTAAACATTGTTTTGAGATGACATATATGTACATACATACTTACACAATTATTGTTAAATCACTAAATATCAAGTACAAATTATTGTTAAATCAATTAATATCAATTGCGATTAAATATTCAAGACATGTACTTTGAAGTATTTCATCCCCTTAAGACATCCCTTTAAGACATGTTGGATGGTATTATTTGTTTTGACAACTTATAAATTAGTGTTTTTTGTGGAACATGAGGTCAAGAGGACTTTTACTAGGACCCCTTAAGACATCCCCTTAAGACATCTCGTATTAGCACATATCCTAAATATTATACTAAAGAAAAATCAAATCAAATTTATCCTCTAATAGCAAAGGGTTAACCAAAGTATGCACTTAAAATTAAAATTAACCTTCTAAACCCAAAGTGCCTTCTTTTCTCCATTTGGATCTATTATTTCAACAATACCAAAATCAAACAATATTTAAAATTTATTCATCTTATCCCTTAAAAATGCCTTTATTTTATTGACAAACATAAATATATTGTAGATAATTTTTTACCTCATATATCTCTATGATTTTGTTTGGACTCCTAAGTGTGTATTTATCATTTGTAGGTATAGTCCTAATTGTCATTTTGATATCAGGTGATCTCTAAGATATAAGTGAACCTACATTAGATTTTTAATTTCAAAATGTAAGATACATGTTTAGGAAATACCATTAAACCATTCAATATAAATTTCCTAATTGACTACAAATGATAAAATGTGTAAGCCTCATTTATGTCTAAGGCATGTTACTTGAATGAAAAAACAATTAAATATTAATATAGGACAATTTATGAATGCTTTAGGGTGTATGGTTTAGAGTTTAGGATAAATAGGGTTTAGGATAATAAGATGGCTTAAGGGGATCTATGTACTAAGGTCCTAGGACAAAATGACATGTCATATTAGGACCCCTTAAGACATTGATTTACGGTTAGGGTGATAGGATGGCTTAAGGGGATCTATGTAGTAAGGTCCTAGGACAAAATGACATGGCTTAAGGGAATAAAATTTGGCAGAGTTTCCCAAGGCAACCAAATTTCATTTTAAGGTCCTAGGACAAAATGAATACTTTAGGGTTTAGGGTTTAGGGAACTTTGGGTGAAGTTTGGGTGGACCTTGGAATAATGGACTTGCAAGTTAGTGAACAACATTTTCTTGTGGAACAGTTGGTTGAGATAGCTCTTGTTTTGATTGACCAACCTCTCATGAAATCTCATTAATATTATAATCTTGCACAATCTTACTATTGTTAAATTTGGTTGCCCTAGGAAACTTCACCAAATTTTGAGAACTACTTTGATCCCCTTAAGAAATGTCATATTAGGACCCCTTAAGACCTTGATTTACAGTTTAGGGTGATAGGATGGCTTAAGAGGATCTATGTCTAGTAAGGTCCTAGGACAAAATGACATGGCTTAAGTGAATAAAATTTGGTGGAGTTTCCCAAGGCAACCAAGTTTCATTTTAAGGTCCTAGGACAAAATGATTGCTTTAGGGTTTAGGGTTTAGGGAACTTAGGGTGAAGTTTGGGTGGCCCTTAGAATAATGGACTTGCAAGTTAGTGAACAACATTTTCTTGTGGAACAGCTGGTTGAGATAGCTCTTGTTTTGACTGACCAACCTCTCATGAAATCTCATTCATATTATAATCTTGCACGATCTTACTATTGTTAAATTTGGTTGCCTTGGGAAACTTCACCAAATTTTGAGAACTTCTTTGACCCCCTTAAGAAATGTCATATTAGGACCCCTTAAGACATCAATTTACAGTTTAGGGTGATAGGATGGCTTAAGGGGATCTATGTCTAGTAAGGTCCTAGGACAAAATGACATGGCTCAAGTGAATAAAATTTGGTGAAGTTTTCCAAGGCAACCAAATCTCATTAAGGGTCAAGGAAAAAATGATGGCTTTAGGGTTTAGGGTTTAGGGTAATAGGATGGCTTAAGGGGATATATGTAGTAAGGTACTAGGACAAAATGACATGGCTTATGGAATAAAATTTGGTGGAGTTTCCCAAGGCAACCAAATTTTATTTTAAGTTTCTAGGACAAAATGAATGCTTTAGGGTTTAGGGTTTATATATGAAGTTTAATATACTATGATAAAGTTGAATATTTCCCACTTAAATAAATTTTATGATATAAAATTTATAATAAAATTAGTTAATGTTGAATCTTATTTTATTTTGGATCATTTGGAATTGAAAGAACCTAAAAGAAAGAAAAGAAAAATATTTATATTCTTTTAGTGTCTAGGTAACTAGTCCAAATTGAGATTTTAGACTAAACTAGAAGCCTAATTAACAACTAATTGACTAGAATGAGAGTTAAGATTGTCAAAAGACAAGAGAAAACACATGCAAACAAGAAATGGAAACTAGCCATGACTAAGAGAGAACAAAACATAAAATAGAAATGAATGCAAATATTATCTAATTAAGTGAAAATTGGAAATGGATTGTACAAGGATTTAGGAATTTGCTAACTAAATTTGCAAACAAACATTGATAATTTATGAATTGTAACTATTGTTTAACATATTGTTTTCTAATTTAATTATAATTTAACATTGAAAGTAAAGTTTAACATATTGTTTTCTATTCTAATTATATCTATCTTCATAACATTTAAGTGATTGTGTCTCTTGATGAATATGTAATGCCCCTCCATGATTCACCCTTTTATAATGTTTATGTCTGATGTTTGTGGATTTATTTTAGGTCTCAAGTACTCTTGGCTTGTGCATTAAAATGAATTGTTGAGCTAAAAGGCATACATTTGATAAATAAATAAATAAATGTAAATGTAAATGAATATAATAATAATAGTTAATGATAAAACAAAATAAATAGATAATAATAATATAAATAATTATCCAACTATTTTCACTAGGTAATAAATATGGTAAATATATATGATTGTAGCTTCGAGAAATGATTATTAATAATGCAGTAATATGTTATCTTTTTTATGGAAGATGTAAATATAGGAAATTGTATGTAAACTGGGGGGTAAATGCAATCCATATTTGAAGATTCTTGGTAACTGAAAAGAAATGTTAGATTTATTGTGACACCCTCTTAAAGTTAAGGATAATAAAAAAAACTAGTTATGAGCTGATTGGCATTAAGGTAGTCCATGAATTTTAGATCTCGGGAGTCATTCTTCATATCACCTTCGTTTGGAGCAGTCAATCTGCATTCGCACTATGATGGGCATCTTCTTACGCAAAGTGAGGATTATCATTGTAGGAGGCACTGCTATCTACAATGCACTCAAGACAACAGATTAGAGAGAGAGCAAAGAAGGTAAGTTTCCTTACTCCCTGTTTGAAAGGGGCTTTAAATATTTCTTAGTTTTTCTCAAGTACGTGCGGGGTTTGTGCTTTGAAAATTATGCAAACATACCTTCTTCGAGCCTCGTATAGAATATAGTTCGCATGCCCATTTTCTTTTGTAAACTTGATATGTCTTAGGTAATGAGGTTTAATTGGGAATGAATATTTCTGAGATGTATTTAATCTATGCATACATGGTCTTCTGGATCTATCTCCAATATGTGCTTTACATCTCAAGCTCCAAGCTCTGAGTTGTGATGGATGACACAAGCACCAAGAAAGGCCTGCCATACAACTATATAAGGAGAAAATGGAATTTCCTTGATTAGAAGCTATGCATCCATCAATCGACATACTCTGCCAAGAAGGCCAACCTTGCAAGTATAGTAACCCATTCTTGGTATGATTCTGTGATCTCGATTCATGGAATTAAAATACTCATAGCCTCTATCTACCAAACCATCCAGTAGAGATCTCCACTCACAGATTTTAAAGAATTATGGATGTTGATATGTTTTGTGTTTCTTCAAAAGCGTTTATTCCCTCCTTAATAGTCCTTTAAATATATGGTTGTATGCTCAGTTTTCTGATTTATTTCCTCTAAAATGCTCTTCCCTGCAACGCCGCCTCCTTTTCCCTATACTAAAGATTCAAGAACTTCTTTTTCTTATTACGATTGACATTTCATATAGGTTTCAAATGGGGATACAAATCTGAGGATGATGTCCCTATTCAAATGATGGATACAGTTCACATCCCTCAGATCAATTTCTCTTGCATCAAACTCGCAGATTAATTTAGTTTCAGCGTGGTAATCAAATCATACTTGAAGGTTCTTTATAACTCTAATAGTTGCTCCTGGGGGCAGGCTTATCAAAGAAAATACAAATACCAACTCCTCACTATGGCGGCAGATAAATAATTATTTTCCTCCTCTTCCACATCATTTAGTAAATGTCTTGAATCAGGAAAATACCCTGCCGCTTCCTTTTGCCAAGCCAATTTTTCCCAACTTCGCATAGATCCGCCTCGTACACAAAAATCTTATACCATTTTTAAGCCTTCAAACAAACTGCATCTAGGTAACTTTTTAATTCTTATATCTTCCATCAATTTCACCTTCCTTTAATCTTTCCACCTGCTTGTCACATAACAAAATCTTCTCAAAGAAAGACAGTTATATTTCGAAAACAAACCTATTTAGTATTTTTGAACATCTGTGACACTGTTGGAATAAGAAAGACCAGCATACAACTCAACATTATCTTCTTTCGAAAGGTTTTCTTCATAATCAATATGGGTCTTTCTCAGTACCCCTATGCATTTTATTCTCTTTGTGCAATGACCCTTATGTTGAATTCTTATTCTTTGTTCATCAACCCATTTAGAAGGAAACTTGTTAATGAATCATCAAGACTTTTCCAAAGTTTATGTTGTCTGTGATAGCTTCAAATTTTTCTTAATCCCCAGTCTTGAAACTATTATAAGTCTTTCCCAATTTCGTCAAATGTTGGGGATCAAATCGAATGGAAATATAGTTCCAAAAGGAATCACTTGGAAGCCTTGAATTTAATCTATTACTTTCAATCCTTGTTTACTTCTTCGACTTACTTGATAATTCATCTAAAGGAACGAAGAACAACTTCTCAAATTACAAACATAACCACTTGGGTTCTATTGGGTCAAGTTTTAAGAATCACTCATGCTGGAACGATGCGGTTTATTCCATGCCAAAATTAGCATTTGCATCTTTAAAAAAATTATCTATTCTAGATGCATGCATTTGAAAACTAAAACTACCTTTTTGTAATATAGACCATCTTGGATATCTAGAGTGTAAATCATGATGTTGTTGCCAATCATTTGCACTTTCCTTTGAGTGTAGTGATCCTATATATATATATATATTCTCTATGTAAAGTACAAGAGTCATTAAAATAAATGTGAATTTTTTGAATCCATGCTTGGGGATTAATCTTCCTTGACCCATCAAATTTGGGGCGATCTTTGGTATCTAAGGTTGAATTTCAGCACTAGGGTAGTTGTTCTTTCCTTGCTGCCCAAGTCGGTTAGCTCCTCTCCTCTTAAGTTGTATGTCAATATGAAGTTAATCATTGTTGGCCATATAAGTTCTCCACAAACTTTTTTATAGTATCTTATTAAAATCTCTAGCTTCTTTTCTTGTGTTTTAACTCAATGCTTACTAGAAACTAAAGAATTAAACGTTTCCCTACTTGATGTAACATTTGTAAGCTTACAGAAGTAATGTACGTGTGTGAGAAAAATGCTCAGACCTAGAATTGGGAAATGCACATTTTTCTTCCTCTGGAATGTCCCAAAGGGAATGTTTTAATTCTTCAAATTGGGTGAATATTGGTTATTGTTCAAAATAGAAGTAATGTTTTAATTAAGGAGTATTTATGTTGTAATGTTTGATGGATTCATGTGTTGGATATGTGTTGATTATTGAGAGTTTATGTTATTGTGTTAGTTTTTGGTAATGGAGACATTTGTGGTGAATGTTCTATGTGGCAGTTCTTTGAGCTAGTAGTTATGGATGTCTTCCAGAAGCTAGGGGGAGTTTTTCTGCATGATGTGTTTTATGACTATTTTATTCTGGAAATGATTGATTGTCTTGGAAATGGATACATGAGGGTCTTTAGCCATGCACCCTTTATTTTTATTACAGTGTGTTGAGAGTGAGATGGTCCTTGCCTTTCTCAGGGTATATACTTTTGTGGTTTTTCATTCTATGTACATGATGGCTTTACCCTGTTGACTTTATTGGATCTCCTAGCTGCTAGTAGGGGGAGTGGCTCTCAATGGGGGCCGACACACAAAGTGGTGCCAGGGTAACCCATGTGGGAGTTTCTTAACTCAATGATAAATTTAAATGAATTAGGGGGTTGGGTAGTTTACACATTAATCAAGATAAGTGAATGCCTCGCCCATGCCTATAGTGCTCATTTAGGCTAAGGATGGGTTGAGAAGGCCTAATTGGCAAGACCAACTTTCTTGTCTTCATGAAAGGAAGATTGGTTTTGCATGTGTCACCCTATGGGGTCAGCGGCTAGTGAGAGACTGCCAAGGTAACCATAGATGGGGGTTGGTGGCTAGTGAGAGACTACCAAGGTAACCCATGTCAGGACCATGCGATGACACTCTTCCCTCTGTAGACTAGTATTCCCTTGTTTGTTCTCTCCCTTTGCTATGTGATGTCTTCTAGAAGTAATGTTTGTTCTTTTGTGATGTTATTGTTGTTGTAATGTCAGTTACTTTGTTTATCCTTGTTATGTTAGATGGTGGTTGCCTAGTTGTTGTTGTGGTTGTGGGACCAGGTGTTATCTCCTAGCATGAGGGGTGGACCTTAGGATTCCACATGGTCAGGTGGAATGTGCCTTGTATTCCATTGGGTTTCTCTATTGTTGATCATTCATGTAGCGGCTTCTCTTGGTGATGTGGAATTTTGTACTTGTTCCTATTCGAGTGAAATATCTTACATGTACTTGTATTGATTTGAAATATGTTGTACAATTTGTAATGTTGTGATCCGATGGACATTTTTCAGTGAAAATTGAAGTGTCTCATTTTTCTCTAGAATCTACACCATCAGAAAGATCTCGGTGTCCTGATTCCAACGCAACTCAAACGAAGCGAAAAGGAGTCCGTTTGCACGAGTTATAGCTAGTCAAACCTTCGGTCAAACTAGAATCAGGGGCGTCCAGAAGGCAAAAAAATGGCATCGTCAAAAGTTTTCGAAGTTGGCATCATCGCTTAGAGCTCATTGAGACGATTCCGGCAACATTCGTTTCGTCGAAATTCGACATCGTATGCGAGAGTTATCAGCGGTCAAAGTTTGCAGTTGACATTGAGGTGGACCGTATGGATGCTGACGTCAGCATTCCGTACTGTACGGACTGTAAAGTGGCCGAACCAAATTGTGACACGTGGCTTCCACGTCAGCATTGTACGGACCAATGACAGAGTGACACGTGTCATTCCGTACGCTCAGTCAGCAAGTCCAATCAGCAGGTCTAGTCAGCATTCCACGTCAGTGCACGATCAACATCCACGTCAGCGTTCTCGGCGAATGAGTGCTCGCCACGTGGCATCCTCCTGGTGCGGAACGTGGCCTCAGCAATGAGTTCTACGGCGCGGTAGATGGAGTTCGGTTTTTGTGTATAACAAAAGGTTCTTGCGTGGATTTGAAACCGCGACCACCCGCCTCCGAGATTTCCGCCGAGCCGTTGGAGCATACCACCGACGCCTATCTATAGTTGCTAACGGATTTGTTTTGTTGTTATAACGTTGAAAATTTGGTTGTTAAAAAGCCGACGGCTGGGAGTTGAACCCGGAACCGCCGGTGTATTAAAATGCATAGTCACCGCTAAGCCACCGAATGGCTTTAATGCATATGTGGCAGCGGTTTCTTTTGTCAACTTTTGAAACCTGAATGCCTAAAACTTATAAACAAACCGCCTAATTTGAACAAACAATAATCCTATTTAAGGATTAAATATAACCAATTAAAATCTCCTAAGCCCGAATAAAGGATTGAAAGGGCTAGATTAATATGTTTAAAAATTATAGGGAATATATAATAGATTTTTATATGTAAAAGAGGGGATTTCTATGTAAAATTGGGAGATTAAGTTGTTTTTTTAGAGATATGAAGGATTTTCAAATATTTTTATGTATTTTGGAGAGATAAGGTGGATTTGGGAAATATTTTGTAAATCAATTGGTTAAAGGCCAATTTGAGGAAATTCTTTGTATAAAAAGGGGTGTAAGGTGAGAGAGGGGATCAAGTTTTTTCAGGTGACGAAGTCTTGAAGCTGTGGAGATAATCGAAAGAGAGGTCTTGTGGAGATTCTTTGAGTCATTCTCGCACGTCAGAGCGCTGTTATGCTGTTGAAGTGCTTGGAGAATGATTGTGGTGCTTTGTAATTGATTTTGGAGTTAATCGGATCGGTCTCTCTATTGGAGTGGACCCGGAGACGTAGTCACTTTCGTGAAAGCCGAACTCGGATTATCGAAGCGTTGTTTGCACTTCTCTTCTTCTCTCTCTTTACGTCTCTCATTTCCTTCCTTTACGTTAAATCGCAGCATTATTACTTTCATTCTGTTATTTCCTTAAGTTAATTTTGATTTAATTGACTTGAAATAATCATTGTAAAAGCATTGTAAAAGTTAAGCATTTAAATACTGCAATCTAGTCTAGATCCTATACAGATCAAGTTGGTATCAGAGCTCAATCGACTAGTATTGTAGTTATTTGTTTTTTGAATGCTAACAAGATCCAGGATTTAGAAGGGTGAAGGCAAGCTCGAAGACTTTGATCCTGAGATCAGGAAGCGTAGAACATTTCCAAAGATATGAGTTTACGGAATGGAGGTTCACGAAGATCGGTGATTAAATTCGAAAGAGCATTCCTCGAGATGAAGGCTAAGGTTGGATATTACTGGGAGACAAGAAACGGAAGGAGCGTGAAGAAGGTTGTCGAAACCAAGAAGATCGCAAAGACAAAGAAGAGGAACAACATGGAGATGGTGGCAAGAGAGCTGGGTCACCCTTTTCTTCTTCCTCTCCCTCTTCTCTTCTCCTTCTTCTCCATCTTCTCCTCACATTCTATTTCTTCTAATCCTTTCAGAGAGTGGGTATAAGCCCTAGAATTAAATTGGATGTAAATTTGATTTACCAAAGGAAATGTGGTGAACTTAATCTTTGAGAATTGGATGATTGGATTCAACAAATTGAGGTTTATTGTAGAGTCGAGAACCTATTAGATGATGTTGATAGGATCCAATTAGCTACTCTTCGTTTAGGCAGTACAGGTTTAACTTGGTGGGAGAGTAGGTCTAAGGTAGAAGTTTCACAACATGGTAGAGTTAGTTTAACTTGGGCAGAGTTTGTTAATGCTCTTAAGAAGCAATTTTATCCCCTAGGACATATGCAACAATTAATGATGGGCTGGCAAATGTTTAGGCAAGGGAAAGGTCAAACTGTCCAAGAGTACACCCATGAATTTAGGAAAAGGGCTATTGCTTTGAATGTTCCTTTGTACACCCAGGACACTTTGTTGAAGTACATAGGAGGTCTACATTCCTACCTTAGGTATTCTATCCTGGTTTTGAACCCTTGTAATTTGGATGAAGTGTCTGTTCAAGCTACACACTTAGAGTCAAGGGGTAAAGGATATTTTCTTGATAATGATGTAAAGAAATCTTCTAAGAATGCAGAGACAGGGAAAGGAAAGAAGGCAGCCATAGTTAAGAAGGATGAGAAACTTTCTTGCACTCATTGTGACAAGGAAGGTCATGATGAAGATCATTGTTGGAAGTTACATCCCAAATTGAAACCTAAGTGGGCTCAAAGACGTAATCAGAAACAGAAGGGTAAGGAGAAAGCCACGAATGTTGTTATGGATCTTGGTTCAGATTCAGATGATGAGACTAAGATAACAGCTATGGGGTTAAAAGGTAAAGCTCCTATTTCTAGTGTTTCTGTTGTTAGTTGTGCTTCTTCTTCTACAGTTAATGATTTCTCTGAAGATGTGAAAAGGAATGAGCTATTTCATTTAAGGGTTGTTGCTAAGAATAGTAAAATTGATGCACTCATAGATAGTGGATCTCAGGTTAATTTAATTTCAGAAAGTGTTGTAAAGAACTTGGGGTTAAAAACTACACAACATAAGAAACCTTATCCACTAGGGTGGATTTGTGAAAATGATAAGTTGCAAGTAACAAGACAATGCACCTTAAGATTCACAATCACTAGTAAATTTGTGGATGAAGTACAGTTTGATGTAGTTCCATTGGATATCTGTGGGATAGTGCTTGGTAGCCCTTATCTTTATGACAAAAAAGCTATTTTCTACAGGGAAAAGAATCATTATCACTTGTTTAAAGATGGCATTCAGTATATTGTACATTCTCACAGGATTAAGACTGAACGTTCTTTTGCAAACACAGGGAAGTCAAAGAGGGTAATTAATGCAAGTAAAGAGTTAACTCTTATGTCTGTCAATACAGGTGGTTCTACACTTGAACTTGGAGTAGCTAACCAGGGTCAGATGTTGCAGGATGCACCCGCAGTACAGCATGAGAAAAGGATGATTGAAAACATTGATGGATCCTTGGGTAAAAATGTCCCTGTTGTGAAGGATCGAATTATTGTTGACTTATTCTCTTTCATTTCTGCATTGTTCAACTTGATGCTAGTCAATTTTTTGTTGGTTAGTGGCTACGACATTTGATGTAGAAGCTTATGGAAGTGATAGAATAATGTTTATGTTCAACAACATTGTTGCAGTCTTCATTGTGCTTGTGAGCTAGGTTTTCAGATGTACAGAGGATATAGGACAAGTGGGGAGGCCAGGTCCTCACTTAATGTCAGATTAAATGCCACTTTTGGAGGTCCAAAAGGTCTTCAGTGGGGAGGCCTGATCCGGTGGACATTTTTCAGTGAAAATTGAAGTGTCTCATTTTTCTCCAGAATCTACACCATCAGAAAGAGCTCGGCGTCCTGATTCCAATGCAACTCGAACGGAGCGAAAAGGAGTCCGTTTGCACGAGTTATAGCCAGTCAAACCTTCGGTCAAACTGGAATCAGGGGCGTCTAGAAGGCGAAAAAATGGCATCGTCAAAAGTTGTCGAAGTTGGCATCATCGCGAAGAGCTCGTTGAGACGATTCTGACAATGTTCGTTTCGTCGAAATTCGACATCGTATGCGAGAGTTATCAGCGGTCCAAGTTTGCAGTTGACATTGAGGTGGACCGTACGGATGCTGACGTCAGCATTCCGTACTGTACGGACTGTAAAGTGGCCGAACCAAATTGTGACACGTGGCTTCCACGTTAGCATTGTACAGACCAATGACAGAGTGACACGTGTCATTCCGTACGCTCAGTCAGCAAGTCCAATCAACAGGTCTAGTCAGCATTCCACGTCAGTGCACGATCAGCATCCACGTCAACGTTCTCGGCGAATGAGTGCTCGCCACGTGGCATCCTCCTGGTGCGGCACGTGGCCTCAGCAATGAGTTCTACGACGCGGTAGACAGAGTTCGGTTTTTGTGTATAACAAAAGGTTCTTGCGTGGATTTGAAACCGCGACCACCCGCCTCCGAGATTTCCGCCGAGCCGTTGGAGCATACCACCGACGCCTATCTATAGTTGCTAATGGCTTTGTTTTGTTGTTATAACGTTGAAAATTTGGTTGTTAAAAAGCCGACGGCCGGGAGTTGAACCCGGAACCGCCGATGTATTAAAATGCATAGTCACCGCTGAGCCACCGAATGACTTTAATGCATATGTGGCAGCGGTTTTTTTTGTCAACTTTTGAAACCCAAATGCCTAAAACTTATAAACAAACCCCCTAATTTGAACAAACAATAATCCTATTTAAGGATTAAATATAACCAATTAAAATCTCCTAAGCCCGAATAAAGGATTGAAAGGGCTAGATTAATATGTTTAAAAATTATAGGGAATATATAATAGATTTTTATATGTAAAAGAGGGGATTTCTATGTAAAATTGGGAGATTAAGTTGTTTTTTTAGAGATATGAAGGATTTTCAAATATTTTTATGTATTTTGGAGAGATAAGGTGGATTTGGGAAATATTTTGTAAATCAATTGGTTAAAGGCCAATTTGAGGAAATTCTTTGTATAAAAAGGGGTGTAAGGTGAGAGAGGGGATCAAGTTTTTTTCAGGTGACGAAGTCTTGAAGCTGTGGAGATAATCGAAAGAGAGGTCTTGTGGAGATTCTTTGAGTCATTCTCGCACGTTAGAGCGCTGTTATGCTGCCGAAGTGCTTGGAGAATGATTGTGGTGCTTTGTAATCGATTTTGGAGTTAATCGGATCGGTCTCTCTATTGGAGTGGACCCGGAGACGTAGTCACTTTCGTGACGAACTTCGTTATCAAACGTTGTTTGCACTTCTCTTCTTCTCTCTCTTTCTGTCTCTCATTTCCTTCCTTCCTGTTAAATCACCTTGTTATTACTTTCATTCTGTTATTTCCTTAAGTTAATTTTGATTTAATTGACTTGAAATAATCATTGTAAAAGCATTGTAAAAGTTAAGCATTTAAATACTGCAATCTAGTCTAGATCCTATACAGATTATGTTGTAATTAATTATTGAACTCTCTCTTTTGCAATGGATAATGCAAATGTTGCATCTTGCTTATGTTAGTTAATTGTAACGATCATGAATGTTACTCTATTGTTAATATGTTAGGTATGATTCTTATTGGTAGATCATTTAAATGAGATGGATTAAATGAACCTTATTGGTAGATAAAATTTGGTTTAATGAAATGATTTATTATTCTTGTTAGTTTGGATAATGGGATTCTAGTAGCGTAGTCACAGACCCTTAGAGGACTTTGGTTTAGAATTCAATTTATTGTATATTTGGTAATCTTTATTATGTTGCACTTCAAAAAAAAAAATGTTTCATTTTTATGTGTTGTAGCATGTTGTCCTCTAGGGTTCTGTGGTATGGCTTTACACATGGTGTCAGAGCCCAAGTTGTAACACTGGGCACTCTAGATACATATGATCCCATTATGTTTTCCTAGTGGTTAGACTCTTGATACTATGTTTTCCCCCTTTTGTCATCTTTGCTTAGTAACTCGAGACTTTTCCTTTGGTGATGTTAGCCCAATGGTGCAGAAAACTTGTGGAAAGGGTAGGACCCACGATGTAGTGTGCAATGCATCGAAATTATTTCTATCAGGGATGCATTATGGACCCTTTTGTAGCCTTGTGATGTGAATTTGTGTGTGTTTATGAAGAATGTGTGTTAAATCTGAATTTTGTGCTTATGAAGTGATAACTTGTGTTTTCATGCTTCTGAAAAGGTGTAAAATCATAGCCTTTTGCTAAATATGTTATGAGATTTAGTGTTGTATAATGAAAAAAGTGGTATGTATTGCATGTAAATGATAGATATTTAATGAAAAAAGTGTGCTTTAAGTGCATAAATTTGTTGTGTTTTGTGAAAGTGTGGCATTTTAAGGTAGCAAATCAGCTTGGTGTATTACATGACATGAGATGAATTGTTATGATCAACATGTAATTATTCTATCATGTAGCGGATAGTTTACAAGATGATTTGATTATTGAGTGTTGTCTTCATATGCGTCTTAATGAAAGGGAAAATGTCGCATTACTCATTCATGAGTACCCTGCCACGCTATGAATTCCCTTCACGGTGTGCTTGACTATATGATTACATATATATGTTCGACCGTTTGTTGCAGGCTACAGGTACCAGGCATCGACTCCACCTAAATTGACAGGTTTGAGTGTGCCTTAAACCCAATGGAATATATTGATCAAAGATAGCATTTGTTCCCCTACCCTAGCCATCATCCTCGAAGAGGGTGAGTATCCGTGTCGATACCCTGTCAGTTCTGTAGTCAATTCATGTCGTTTGAATTTCTGCCTTTTACCCTAGTCGGTGATCAAGTAATTGTTTGACTTTTGGTTTGTTTAATTATTTGAAGTTGTTTGTATTTACGATAAAGGAAAAGTGAACATGGTATTCTTTATCAAGTTTTGGAACTTATGTGTGTATGTTTTCTTCTAACCTTGCGACTTCCAGAAGTAAGTCAAATATTAGGGGGGAGGATGTAGTACCCCTCCATGATTCACCCTCTTATGATGTTTGTGGATTCATTTTAGGTCTCAAGTACTCTTGGATTGTGCATTAAAATGAATTGTTGAGCTAAAAGGCATACATTTGATAACTAAATAAATAAATATAAATGTAAATGAATATAATAATAATAGTTAATGATAAAAAAAATAGATAATAATAATATAAATAATTATCCAACTATTTTCACTAGGTAATAAATATGGTAAATATATATGATTGTAGCTTCGAGAAATGATTAAATTAATAATGCATTAATATGTCAGTTTTTTTTATGGAAGATCTAAATATAGGAAATTGTATGTAACAGTTTTAGTAACCGCACTGCTAGGGGGTAAATGCAATCCATATTTGAAGATTCTTGGTAACTAAAAAGAAATGTTATATTTATTATGAAACCCTCTTATAGTTAACGATAATAAAAAAAATTGGTTATGAGCTTATTGGCATTAGGGCAGTCCATGAATTTCATATATGGGGAGTTTTTCTTCATGTCACCTTTGTTTGGAGCAGTCAATCTGCATTCACACTATGTTGGGAATCTTCTGACGCAAAGCGAGGATTATCATTGTAGGAGGCATTGATGTCTACAATGCACTCAAGACAATAGATTGGAGAGAAAGCAAAGAAGGTAAGTTTTCTTACTTCCTGTTTGAAAGGGGCTTTAAATATTTCTTAGTTTTGCTCAAGTGTGTACGGGGTTTGTACATTGCAAATTACACAAACATACCTTCTTCGATCCTCCTATAGAATATAGTTCACATGCCCATTTTCTTTTGTAAATGTGTTATGTCTTAGGTAATGAGGTTTAATTGGGAATGAATTTTTTTGAGATGTATTTAATCTATGCATACATGGTCTTCTAGATCCATCTCAAATATGTGCTTTGCATCTCGAGCTCCAAACTTTGAGTTGCGATGGATGACACAAGCACCAAGAAAAGCCTACCATACAACTATATTAGGAAAAAATGGCATTTCCTTGATTAAAAGTTCTGCATCTATCAATCGCCCTGCTCGGCCAAGAAGGCCAACCTTGCAAGTATAGTAATGCATTCTTCATATGACTCTATGATCTTGATTCATGGAATTAAAATACTCATAGCCTCTATCTACCAAACCATCCAGTAGAGATCTCCACTCACGGATTTTAAAGAATTATGGGCATTGATATGTTTTGTGTTTCTTCAAAAACGCTTATGCCCTCCTCAATAGTCCTTTAAATATATGGTCGTATGCTCTATTTTTTGATTTATTTCCTCTAAAATTCTCTTCCCTACAACGCCACCTCATTTTCCCTATACTAAAGATTCAAGAACTTCTTTTTCTTATTATGATTGACATTTCATATAGGTCCCAACTAGGGATACAAATCTGAGGACGATGTCCCTATTCAAATGATGGATATAGTTCACATCCCTCAAATCAATTTCTCTTGTATAAAACTCAGAGATGAATTTAGTTTCAGTGTGGTAATCAAATCATACTCAAAGGTTCTTTATAGTTTTAATAGTTTCTCCTGGGGGCGGGCTTATCAAAGCAAATACAAATACCAACTCCTCACTATAGTGGTAGATAAATAATTCTTTTCATCCTCTTCTACAACATTAAGTAAATGTCTTGAATCAGGAAAATACCCTACCGCTTCCTTCTGCCAATCCAATTTTTCCCAACTTCGCATAGATCTTCCTCGTACACAAAAATATTATACATTTTTTAAGCCTTCAAACAAACTGCATCCAGGTAACTTTTTAATTCTTCTATCTTCCATCAATTTCACCTTCCTTTAATCTTTCCACCTGCTTGTCACATGACAAAATATTCTCAAAGATAGACATTTATATTTTGAAAACAAACATCTTCAATATTTTTCAACATCTATGACACCGTTGGAATAAGAAAGACCAGCATACAACTCAACATTATCTTCTTTCGAAAGGTTTTCTTCATAATCAATCTGGGTCTCTCTCAGTACCCCTATGCATGTTATTCTCTTTTTGCAATGACCCTTATGTTGAATTCTTGTTCTCTTTTCATCAACCCGTTTTGAAGGAAACTTGCTAATGAAATCATCAAGACTTTTCCAAAGTTTATGTTGTCTGTGTTAGCTTCGAATTTTTCTTAATCCCCAGTCTTGAAACTATTATAAGTCTTGCCCAATTTCGTCAAATGTTGGGGATCAAATCAAATGGGAATATAGTTCTAAAAGGAATCACTTAAAAACCTTGAATTTAATCTATTACTTTGAATCTTTATTTTCTTCTTAGACTTGCTTGATAATTCATCTAAAGGCACAAAGAACAACTTTTCAAGTTACAAACATAACCACTTGGGTTCTATTGGGTCAAGTTTTAAGAATCGCTCATGCTGGAACAATGCGGTTTATTCCTTGCCAAAATTAGCATTTGCATCTTTAAAAAAATTATCTATTCTATATGCATGCATTTGAAAACTAAAACTACCTTTTTGTAATATAGACCATCTTGGGTATCTAGAGTGTAAATCATGATGTTGTCGCCAATCATCTGCACTTTCCTCTTAGTGTAGTGATCCACTATATATATATATACATATATATATTCTCTATGTAAAGTACAAGAGTCATATTAAAATAAATGTGATTTTTTTGAATCCATGCTTGGGGATTAATCTTCCTTGACCCATCAAATCTAGGTACGGCGATATTTGGTATCTGAGGTTGAATTGCAGCACTAGGGTAGTTATTCTTTCCTTGATGCCCAGGTCAGTTAGCTCCTCTCCTCTTAAGTTGTATGTCAATCTGAAGTCAATCATTGTTGGCCATATAAGTTCTCCATAAATTTTTTTATAGTATCTTATTAAAATCTCTAGCTTTTTTTCTTGTGTTCTAACTCAATGCTTACTAGAAACTAAAGAATTAATCGCTGCCCTACTTGATGTAACATCTATAACCTTACACAAGTAATGTACATGTGTGAGATAAATGATTAGCCCTAGAATTGGGAAATGCACATTTTTCTTCCTCTGGAATGGCCCAAAGGGAATGTTTGAATTCTTCAAATTAGGTGAATATTGGCTATTGTTCAAAATGGAAGTAACTTTTTAATTAAGGAGTATCTATGTTGTAATGTTTGATGGATTGCATGTGTTGGATATGTGTTGATTATTGATATTTTATGTTATTATGTTAGTTTTTGGTAATGGAAATGTTTTTGGTGAATGTTCTATGTGGGATTTTTTTTAGCTAGTAGTTATGGATGTCTTTGAGAGGCTAGGGGGAGTTTTTCTACATGATGTGTTTTATGACTATTTCATTCTGGAAATGATTGATTATGTCTTTGAAATGGGTACATGAGGGTCTTTAGCCATGCACTCTTTATTTGTATTATAGTTGTGTTGAGAGTGAGATGGTCCATGCCTTGCTTGGGTTATATACTTTTGTGGTTTTTCATTCTATGTACATGATAGCTTTACCTTATTGAATTTATTGGATCTCCTAGCTGCTAGTAGGGGGAGTGGCTCTCAATGGGGGTCAATGCACAAAGTTGCATTAGGGTAACCCATGTGGGAGTTTCTTAACTCAGTGATAACTTTAAATGAATTAGGGGGTTGGGTAGTTTACACTTTAATCAAGATAAGTGAATTCCTCGCCCATGCATGTAGTGCTTGTTTAGGCTAAGGATAGGTTGAGAAGGCTTGGTTAGAAAGACCAAATTCCTTGTCCTCACGAAAGGAAGATTGGTTCCGCATGTGTCACCCTATGGGGCTGACAGATAGTGAGAGACTGCCAAGGTAAGCATAGATGGGGGTCGGCGGCTAGTGAGAGATTGCTAGGGTAACCCATGTCAAGACCATGCGATGACACTCTTGCCTTTGTAGACTAGTATTCCCTTATTTTTTCTCTCCTTCTGGTATGTGATGTCCTCTGGAAGCAATGTTTGTTCTTTTGTGATGTTATTGTTGTTGTAATGTCAGTTACTCTTTGTTTAGTCTTGTTATGTTAGTTTGTGGTCGCCTAGTTGTTGTTGTGGCTGTGGGACTAGGTGTTATCTCCTAGCATGCAGGGTGGACCTTAGGGTTCCACATGGTGGGGTGGAATGTGTCTTGTACTCCATTGGTTTTCTCTGTTGTTGATTGTTCGTGTAGCCAGCTATAGCTAAATAATCATGGAACTCCCAATACCCTATTCAAGAGTAAACATGCTCAAATCTTCTGACTGAGACATATTCTTCATTCATCCATCAGATCTCGTTATAGAATACACATTTAAATGTATAATATTTATCAAATCATATTTCATTGTCAAAATCAGGGTTTTCAAATGCAAAATGATTTGTTTGATTTCAATTTAGGGTTTGAGAAAGTTTTTTGTTTGAATTCAATTTAGGGTTTCAAGAAGCAATTAGGATTTTCAATGCATTTTTTTTGTTTCATTTCAAACTAGGGTTTTCAAATGCAATTTTTTTTATTTCATTTCAATTTGGGGTTTTGAAATGCAATTTTTGTTTCTCCCTTTCAATTGGTTTCAAATGCAATTTTTTTGGTTTGATTGAACAATTTAGGTTTAAAAAGCTAAATTTTGTTCTTAAGATATGATTTAAGGTTTATTTTTTTGTTTCTATTCAATATCTTGAGGGTTTCATTTCATTTTTTCTTCTACTTCTATAAATCATCATTTCTTCTATTATAGGTAAATAAAATACATAAAATGCTAAATAAATTGAAAAAAAACATGCTAAAATCTATTATTGTATTAAAATTTTCAAAAATAAAAAACTTATAAGAAGTGGGGGTGAAGCTTTTGGAGGAATTCATTAGGTAGATTTATTTATGCATGATTTGGGATCCCCACATGTTGTCTCTAAAATAGAAGTGAGTTTAGTTTGTTTCATTATTACCACCTTAAAAGCGGGATCTTGTTTCCCGTCAAGTCAGTGAGGCACATTAATAGGTGGATGAGATCCATTTTTCCAAGCTGATTTCTTTTTTTTGCCTTAGAAGGAAAAAACTTCCACGTTTCGTGGACTCATCTTTGTGCTTTTACCCATCCAAGTTGAATGATTCTGGAATGCATGTGACATTTGGCAAGTCTGGTTGCATGTTGGTAAGAGGGAGCTTGATGATTGCTAAAGGATCTCGCATAGGGACTTTATTTAGGCTTAATGCCTCCACTTTTTGTAAATTTGCCAATGTAACTAGCACTGAAAAATGCATGTATGTTTTGAAACCATAGATTGTGTCACATAAGTGAAAAAGGTCTTAAGACTATTTTGAATAAAAATTTGGTTGACTGTCTTTTTGATTATTCTGTTGGTAAAAATTATTTTTGTGAGAATTGTGTGTTTGGTAAACAGAATGGATCATTATTTCTTAATGAGACTAATAAATCTAAGAGATTATTAGAGATCATTCATTCAAATGTGTTTGGAACAATGGATGTTGACTCTTTTGGAAAATATCATTGTTACTTGATTTTCACCTGCGGGCTTAATTAGGCTGGGCAATCCATGCTTTCAATTGTTCTCGATGACCAAAGGGAGGAAAATTTGCATCAAGGTTACATATTTTCCAACTTGTTTGCTTCTTGTGCAGCTGCAGGGGAAAATTATGTTTTGAATTCGGCACATGGATTAAATGTGGCTCCCACAAGGGTTGAGCCCAACGTGCGGGTATTCAGTTTTTGGGTGGGTCTTTGTCTTTTGTTTTTCCTTGCTTTTCCTCTTTCTATTTTTTTTCCTTGGAGCCTTTTTCCTTTTTGTTCTAGCGGAGTCGGAGTCAGAACTAAAATTGAACTTTGAAACTTTTCCAAAGTCCCAGTTTTTGTTTTTGCTCTGGTTTTGGTTCTGATTCCATGCCTTTGTCCGTTGTTTTCTTTTGGCCTTTCATTTGACATGGTTCTCCCTCTTTTGTTGTTTATTTGCTTCGTTGGTTGTTTTCGACTTAGGTTTTCAGTCCCTCTTTCTTGTTTCTTTTTCTTGTTTTTGGGTCTAGTGCCTTGGGAGTGTGTTCCTTGTATTAGGGATTTTTCTTTTATTCCAGTGGACTTGGAACTGGGACTGATTCCGAACTTAAAATTCTTTCCAAGTTCTGTATTTTGTTCTATTCCCGGTCCTGGTTCTGCCTCTTTTTGTTTTGCCTTGCACATCTTTGGTTTGGTTCTGACGAACCCAGAACCGGAACTGGAACCAAACTTTGAAACTTTTCCAAGTTTCAAGTTCTGGTTCCATCTTGGTGCCAGCTCCGCCGATGTTGTCTTGCCTTTGTTTTGTTTTGTTCCTTGGCCGTGGGGTGTTTCCTCCCCTTCTTTTTCTTCCTTTTTTTTCCCTTTTTCGTCATCTTTGTATGGTGTCAGAGGCAAGTTCGGGACGAAATTCGAGCTTGGAACTTGATGAAAATTTCAGTGTCGGATTTGTTTCCGCCCCCGCCCCCACTATGTTTTTCCCGGAACAGTTTTGGTTCTAATCCCGCCTTGCTTTCTTTTTGTTTGGACGTTTTCTTTGTTTTTGCGGACCTGGGACGTGGACCAAAATCGAGCGATGGAACTTTTCTAAAGTTCCAATTCTTGTTTTTGTTCCGGTCCCGATCCCGTTTCTGCCCGTTCTTCTTTTCTTTTATTTCTTTGTGGCTAGTGATCGAGTCAGGACTCCTCTTTGTTCTTCCTTGTGTTTTTTCTTTCTGCCTTCTTGCTTTGAGTTTCCGGGGGCAGGATCGAAATGGAATCCAAACTTGGAACTTCAGAAAAGTTTCAGGTTTGGATTTGGTTCCAGTTCTGGTTCCACGAGCTTTTTGGTTTTGCCCCCGTTCTGACTCTAGTCCCGTTTTGGTTCTCATCCTAATTCCGACTCCGCCGAAGGGTCCAAGCTCGGGAAACATTGAAGAGCTCACGATGAGGTCTTTCCGACCCGATAATGTTTGGTTGATAACGATTGCTATGTTGATAACTGTTGAAGGACATAATCGCATTGGGGAGACACAGCTAGTGTCTCACCGACATGCGATTCTGAGGAAGTGATCTTTTGACCATCTGGGAATCTACGTGGTGCGAGATCAACCAATTAGAAGGAGCTAAAGATGGTCATGGGTAGTTTGAATGACTGACTCCCCCTATGAAGAGGGTCAACAAAATGTGCTTGGTATGGGTCGGCTCGGTGAAGCAATGGCGTTTGGATCTTATAGGTAAATCTGATGTTGCTTCTCAAAGGGGGTCAACTTGCTGAAAGATCTAGAGCAAGAAGAAAGCCGAAGAAGAAGAAACTATGAGCCACAATAATAGTTAGGATGTCGGCTGGAAAAAGTGGAGCGACATTAATGACCTTGTTGCAAAGCATTCAAAGCAGCTCTAACGAAGTCTCGAGGCTTAGACACGAGGGTTGCGAGTTAATGCGGTCGTTGTAAAAGATATGAAGGCCATGCCTGGGAGTGAGCTTTCACCAACATGAGCAAGCTATGCGCATTTAACGCTTCATTAACTTCATTCCAAAAAATGCTTCTAGGGGTCAACGTTTCCAGACGCCGACTCATTTTTATAAAAACCCTAGGGCATGGGCCGACACTCTTTGGTATATATGGCATTTTTGCCTCTTTGTAAAGCAGTTCTTGGTTAGGAGATTTTCGAAAGAGAATTATTCAGCATTTGTAACTCATTTTCATAAATACTACAGATCTGTAACATAGAGACTCCTTATTTTCTCAATAAAAAGTCATTTCCTTCACAAATTTTCTTTGTTGTTTTAGTGACTAGTTGTGAGCTGCATGATAAAATTATGTGTGATCCTTTATTTTATCAGATTCCTTCAGTACTGGATGCAAAGAATATTATGTCATAAAGCTGGCTTATGTTAAGTGATCTCTTTCTATTGCATTTATATCTGTGAAAACATCTTTGTTTTCCTTGTGTTAAGCATTAGAGCAGTCGGAACCTTACATAGACTCATTTTTATAAACATAAATCTCTGTATTGTGAGATTGTTTAGTCTATTGAGATTTTCTGTGACTTTTCTGTAGTATTTTCATATTTTTATCTTTGGTGTATCACCTGTTAGTGATAGGTTTTAAATTCAAGTATATCCTTCTTACTCTTTTCCTTACCATTCTTTAGTTTTCTCAAGTTATCTCAAGGGGAACCAGCCCATAATCTGGAGGTCCACTTCATTCCCATGTCACCCACAACCTTGAAGTGTTCCCATGTGTCAATAGGTTGCTACAGTTCATAGCTTAGCAAGGGTGCAAACTTTATTTGAAAACAATCATTATTATGTTACTTTCATTGATGATGTGTCAAGATACACCTAGATTTATTTTATGCATGCAAAATCTAAAGTTTTCACTAATTTTAAGGAATTTAAAGCCTTAGTTGAGAAGCAAACAGATTATAAGATAAGGGTGATGAGATCTAAAAATGGGGGTGAATATTGTTCTTTAGAATTTGATGAGTTTTGTAAGCATGCAGGTATCATTTGGAAAAAGACTACACCTTATACACCTCAACAAAATGGGGTAGTAGAAAGAATGGACTGAACCTTAATGGAAAGAGCTAGGATCATGTTGAGTGGTGCTAAGCTTGATAGATGCTTTTGGGCAGAATTTGTAAGTACTACATGTTATTTGGTTAATATATCTCCTTGTTCATATCTTGTTGATAAAACTCCTTATGAAGTGTGGATAGGTAGAAATCCTTCTTTTTCACATTTAAGGGTCTTTGGTTGTGAGGCTTTTTCTCATGTTCCTC
This sequence comes from Sequoia sempervirens, assembly GCA_007258455.2. NCBI lineage: Eukaryota > Viridiplantae > Streptophyta > Pinopsida > Cupressales > Cupressaceae > Sequoia > Sequoia sempervirens. The sequence goes on along the minus strand of VDFB02129724.1, from coordinate 169,089 downwards.
AAGAGAAGCATTCTAAGTTGGATCCAAAAGCACAAAAATGCATCTTTTTTGGTTATGGTGAGAATGTAAAAGGTTATAAGCTTTGGTATCCATTATCCTGTAAAATGGTTTTCTATGGAGATGTAACTTTCAAGGAGTTTAGAGATTACTCGGGTGAAGAACAACCAAAGGTGAAAGATAAGAAAAAAATAGTGCACTTCCAGACAAATATTGAGAAGTAGGAAGATGCACATGTGGAAGAACAACCAAATGGATGTGAGAATGGAGAAGAAGAAGACGGTTCAGAGAGTTCAGATGATGTGTAGGATGAGCATGTAGAAGAAGAAGAACACCAAGATCCCCTCCTACCTTGAGGAGATCCACAAGGCAACAAAATCTAGTTGACAAGTATATCCCATCAAATTTTCATTGTGTATTTGCTTTGTTGAGTACTGATGATGAACCTAGATCCTATAGGGATGCTCTTTCTTCAGAAGAGAGTGAGTCTTGGATGCAGGCCATGCAAGAGGAGATGGTGGCTTTGGATAGTTGTGATACTTGGGATCTTATGATTTTTCCCAAAGGAAGGAAGCCCGTTGGATGCAAGTGGGTATTTTAAGAAAAAATTGGAACAGATGGTTAGTTAGAGTAGTACAAGGCTAGATTAGTGACCAAGGGCTACTCCTAGAGAGAGGGAGTTGATTTCAGTGAAATTTTCTCTCATGTTGATAAGCTAACTTCTACTAGATTCCTATTATCTCTTGTTGTTGCTTATGATTTTGAAATAGAGAAAATGGATGTTAAAATTGCTTTCTTGCATGGGGATCTTGAGGAAGAAATTTATATGCAATAGCCCAACAATTTCATTGTGAAAGGAAAAGAATACTTGGTTTGTAGGTTAAAGAGATCTCTATATGGTTTGAAATAGTCACCCAAGATGTGGTACCAGAAGTTTGATGCCTTTGCATTGAATTTGGGTTTTGTTAGAAGTGAGGAGGATAGTTGTGTTTACATTAAGGTTGTTGATGATCAAATTATAATCATTGTCTTTTATATTCATGACATATTGTTTATGGGTAGCAGCAAGGTGATGATTAAGGAGCTTAAGACTCAGCTTTCTGGCACATTTGATATGAAGGATTGGGGCTGCAAAATATATTCTTGGGATGGAGATTAGTAGGGATCAAGTTCACAACAAGCTTTGGTTAAGTCAGAGTAACTATGTTGATACTATTTTGTAGAGGTTTAATATGCATGACTGTAAACCGACAAATATTCCATTTCCAGTTGGTACTAAGTTGAGTTTAGACACGTGTCCTAATTTTGATGATGATGTTGAGGATATGTCTAATGTTCCTTATAATAGTTTCATCAGTAGTTTAATGTATGCAATGTTTTGAACTAGATAAAATATAGCGCAAGTAGTGGGAGTTTTGAGCAGGTTTATGTCTAACCCTGGTGAAGAGAATTGGACTTTTCATTATATCATTTCCATTAGCAACACCCTAGCAACATCATTATCTTTGCATATCATTTACAACTAGTTTAGCAATCATGTAATGTAGGAAATATTTCTTGCATTTCCAACATCTCTCATTCTTCAGGTTGTCATTTGGAAATTCATGTGCACAAACAATCTGAGAGAAAAATGACTTAAAGAATCCTTGGAGATAGAGGACAATGAGACACCATTGGGGAATTGTTTGTTTCAATTTAATTGTTGTTATTTGAATTCCTTGATATAATGTTTCATTGGTGTGTTGTATAGGTTTTAATTGCTTATTCACATATTTTATACACACATTAAATCAGTGCATTGATGGGATTTTTCAGTGCATAAGCTTCCTATTGTAGTGCATATATGTGAAATTCTAGTGCATCCAAGCTTTGTTCTGGTGCATTTACCCCATCTTTCAGTGCATTTGCAACCTGTTTTAGCGCATTCACCTAATACTCAAACAAAGATCTAAATTGAACTTATGTCTGACAATTAGAACCATATTTAGGGATCCTTTTCAGAGCAAAGATTATTTCTCATTACAACACTGGTTTAAAATTTGAAGAAACTAGCTTTTGCAAGTGTAATCACTTTTATCAAACAACTTAAAGTTCCCAATCACCAATCTCATCTATGATCGTTAGCTAAGTTTCATCATCAATATCTATCATCCTTCATCATGAAACAAATGCTTTACATCATATTTAACCATAGTCTCATCAATAGGATCCATCATCTTATTTGAATTAGGTATTTCATTGGCACTCCCAAAACAATGATCAAATTATAGCAAACCTTTAACACTTGCATGCCCATTTTAACAACAGCTCAAAAACAAAAACTCAAAGAAAAAGAAATTGAAACTCAAAACATCATGGAAGAAGGAGAAGAAAATCCTTTTCACAGATTTGACCAACCTGAAACAGATGAGATAACTGATGAGGACATTCAACAAGCTCAACAAGACCCTAAATTTCACAACTTGATGGAAAAAATTATAGAAAAGGATGGAGAGAAATACTTTTTAATGTTGGAAAATCAAGGTGTAAAACTACCCAATGACTTTGATGTAAACCAATTGAAGGGAGTTCCCAAGAAAACATAAGTTGACTCATGAATCACAGATCCTTATCCTTTTGATAGAAATCTGAACATGATACCTTTTCCACCAAATTGTGATCTTCCAAAATATGACAAATACAATGGAAAAATTGATCCAACAAATCCAATACAAAATCTTCAAATCTTAAACAACAAATCCAATACATGCATAAGTTGACTCGTGAATCACAGATCCTTATCCTTTTGACAGAAATCTGAATACCTTTTCCACCAAATTGTGATCTTCCAAAATATGACAAATACAATGGAAAAATTGATCCTCAAGATCATGTAAGAGAATTCTACACTATGAGTTTGGAATTTGCACATGAAGAAACATATCTAATGAGATTATTTTCAAGAAGTTTGGGTGGTCAATGCATGGAATGGTTTTCAAAACTCCCACCAAGTATTAGATCGTTTGAAGAGCTGGTAAATAAATTTATCTCCCAATATTCATACAACATTCAACATGAAATAACCATGAAGGATCTTTGTAACACAAAACATAAAAATGGTGAATCCTTTCTTACATTTCTACAAAGATGGAGATGATTATTTGCTAGATATTCCCATCCTATACCTAAGAAAGAAAAGATGGAAATCTTCATTGACAATCTCAACAATGAGATGAGTTATAGAATCCAATTACAATGTCCACCCAGCTTTGAAAAGATGATTGAAAATGGACTTAAGATTGAGGAAGCCTTGGTTAAAAGAGGAGTATTGAAAATCTATAACGAAGGACCAAACTCAGCAAACTCTTCTAATCATCATAACAACAATGAAAAATCTAAATTCTGGACAAGAAACAAGAATGTTGGTAATGATGGCGCAACTGATACACATAACAAAAAACTAGTCTTCAATTTATCATGTATTACACCCAAAAATGATCAAAACAACAACCAAAACAACAGTGAATCTAAACTAGCTCCACCACCACAACGCAAAAAAATCACACCTTTGGGGAAGTCTCTTGAATTAGCATTAAAAGCTCTTCTTGCAAACAAACTCATTACATTACCGGAGGCACGAGATTTTGAACCAAGAGTCAAACCATCATGGTGGAACAATGCATATTACTGTGATTTTCATAAAAACAAAGGTCATAAAACAAATGATTATATGCAATTAAAATATTTGGTGCAAGACTTGATAGAAAAATGTGAAATATCGATAGAAGGACCTCAAACAAATGCTAATCATGGAGCATTTAAAAACCCTCTGCCCACCTATGAAAAAGGAGAATCCTCTTCGACAAACAAAGGGAAGAATGTGAATTATGTTTATGATACTACCATCCTTCACATTACTACAGTTGAGAATCAAATCAATGACATTAAAATCAAAGATAAACAAGATATTGTTGCAGTTGATAATCAAATCAATGACATAAAAATCAAAGATAAACAAGACATTGTTGTAGCTGATAATCAAATCAATGAAATTAAAATAAAAGATAAACAAGACATTGTTGTAGCTGATAATCAAATCAATGACATCAAAATTGAGAAGAAACAAAACATTGTTGCAGCTAATAATCAAATCAATGTCATCAAAATCAACGATAAACAAGACCACCTGCTAGTAAATGTGACCACAAGGATGCAGTTCAAGTTTGTATTGAAAGGAAGTACATCTAAAACACCTGTTGCCCCTTCAAATCAATACAATATCATAGACCAATTACAAAATATCCCAACACAGATATCCATATTGGAACTTCTTAAAATTTCACCAGCCCATAAGGATATTCTAGAAATAGCTTTAGTAGACACCACAATACCAACTAATCTAGAAGTTTGTCAATTCCAAGCCATGGTGGGACATTTGACAACACCCCATTTTTTATCATTCTCATAAAATGATGATGCATCCCTCACTCATCCACATAACACACCACTCCATATTGAGGTTATAATCCATAAACATCGGGTCAAACACATTTTAATAGATGGAGGAGTTGGTCTAAATATATGCACTTTAAAGCTTATCTGTGCATTGGGATTTTTAGAAAATGCAATAAATTCCAAAAGAAAGATCACCATAAAAGCCTATGATGATGAAGAAAGATCCTCTCAAGGACTGATTGTATTGCCAATTCAAGTGGGACCAGTTCAAAAGGATATAATCTACCAAGTTTTAGACAAGGATTTGACATACAACATACTCTTGGGTTGACCTTAGATCCATGAAATGCAAGCAGTTCCATCAACATATCATCAATGCTTGAAATTCCCTTACAATGGACAAGAGATCACAATTTCAGCAGATTCTAATAATCCTCAATACTACAACACTCTCAAGACGGTCCAAGATATTTTTGTACCACACAACAGAGAATCTCTCACTTCTATTTCCTCAAGTAATGACAACCAACTCAATTATTTGTCAAAATAGTTTGAGAAAAAGGTTCAGTCAAAAGATAAAGGCATCGATGATTGTATTCCCTCAAATAATGAAAGCCAACTCAATTCTCTGTCAAAACAGTTTGAGAAAAAGATTTAGTTGAAAGATAAAGGCATGGGTGAATATTCTTTTGAGCAGTCCTTATGTCTCTCACAACTGCTACCTTCTCCAAAATCATATGGCCAACCATCAACATCTAGACAACAATATTCACAACCCATCATGATCTTTGATGGTAAATTTGTAAAAGAAGGTACTCTAGTTGATGAATCTGAGGACAAAGACATTCTAAATTGGCTTTACAAAGATGAAGAAACATCCCAAACAACAACTTCCGATATACCGACAGAGCAATATGGTAAAGGGTTCACAATCTTAGAAAAGATGGGATACGAAGGAAAAGGTCCTATTGACAAACGAAAAGAAGGAATTGTGGAACCAATTCAACCTATCAAAATCAATGCAAAAGAGAAGACAAGATTAGGATACAAAGAAGAGACAAAAGAAGAAACCACTCAACAGATTTGTGAGCGAATCCTCCAATTGCAAGCTAGTTCTGAAACAGACTCAAATGAATATGAATGGGATTCACTATCTGAAGTATCTTTTGAAGACAAGGAAATCGATGTGATAAAGAGGTATGCACCCATATGTATGGAGGGAAAAATTTCAAGGTCTAGACCACTTGAATTTGGTTCACTATATATCGATGACTCTAGTGAGGATGATCAAACATCGACCGAGATAGATGAAGCAGAGGAGAATACCATTATAGACCTTAACATTTCTATCGAACACCTTGAAAACATTTCCATCATGACCCTCACCGCCTTTTACCTTGACCAATCCGATGATTCCTTACCGTTGATACATCTTGAACTCATTGATTGGGAACAAACCGAGCTGCTTGATATCCCTATCTTTTCAGATGATGATGCCATTGTCAATTTCCTTTGTTTGGAAAATCCAAAAACAAGTTCCACCAATGAATTTCATAATGAAGCTTCAAATTAGGGGAGTACCAAATCTCTTAACTGTAAAATAAAGAATGCAAAAAATTGATCTAATGGTGAAAACCATGCAATGGCAGTATTAGATAATGAAAAAGTAAAAAGAAAGAGTGTATCCAATGGTGAAAACCTCTCTGAAGCACTGAAGGATGGGAGATTTGACACTCTTCCTGAGCATTATCAAGAAATATCTTTAGTATTGGTTGAGCCTACACAATCCATAAACATCAGTACTGCAGAAACAACAAAAACCATACACCTAGCGACATCAATGACAAAGCAAGAAAATCCAAATTTCACCAAATTCTTTGAAGAAAGACAAATCAATTTTACTTGGTCCTATGCTGACATGCTAGGAATAGACCTAGATCTAATAATGCATCATTTATCCATAGCACCTAGAGTGAAGCCAGTAAAGCAGAAATTGAGAAAAATGCATCCACACATCGCCCTACTAGTGAAGGAAAAATTGAAAAAATTATTAGATGCAGGGTTCATTTGACCAATTGACTATGTAGAATGGATTTCAAACATTGTACCAATCTCCAAACCAGACAACAGCATCAGAATATGCACATATTTTAGAGATCTTAACAAGGCTTGTCCAAAGGATGACTTTCCTTTGCCCAATATAGACATCATTGCAGATTTAATAGCAATACATGATATGCTATCACTCATGGATGGTTTTTAAAGCTATAATCATATCAAAATTGCACCAGCGGATCAAGACAAAACAACTTTCACATGCCCATGGGGTACATTTTGTTGGAATGTCATGCCTTTTGGATTAAAGAATGCAGGAGCCACCTATCAGCGTGCAATGACAACAATCTTCCATGACATGATGCACACATTCATGGAGGATTATGTGGATGACCTACTAGAAAAATCATTCACCAGGGAAGGACATCTGAAAATCTTGGATAAAGTCTTTACTTGATTGGAAAAGTTCAATGTGTGATTAAATCCAAAGAAGTGTGTATTTGGAGTAACATCAGCAAAACTCTTAGGATACATAGTCTCAGCTAAAGGCATCAAAGTAGATGCAGCAAAATTTCAAGAAATCATGGAAATTCCACCTCCTAAGAACATTAGCCAACTAAGATCTCTACAAGGAAGATTCCAATCCATCAAAAGATTCATCACACAACTAGCAAACAAAAGTCATCCCTTTACTCATTTGTTACACAAGAATGTTTCTTTTAGATGGGATGAAAAATGTGAAGTTGCCTTTAATCAATTGAAAAAATATCTAATGAATCCACCTATATTGGTACCACCAATAGAGGGAAAACAACTTTTACTCTACATAGAAACTACTAAGATATCTTTGGGAGCTTTGCTAGCACAAGAAGACTCTACAGGAAAAGAAAGGGCCATCTACTACATCAACAGAACACTGAGTGGCTATGAACTTAACTATACATTCATTGAAAAATCTTGTTTGGCAGTGGTGTTTGCTACTCAAAAATTGTGACACTATATGTTAACACATACCATCAAACTAATGGCCAAGATAGATCCATTAAAATATCTACTCAGCAAAGCCACTCTAACAGGAATATTAGCAAAGTGGGTGATGATATTGAGTGAGTTTGACATTCAATATGTGGATAGAAGAGCAATCAAGGGCCAAGTAATAGTAGATCAGTTAGTTGAAGCACCATTGCAAGATGACCATCCTATGCACATTGATTTCCTAGATGTAGATTTCCTCACAATGACAACACAACATTGGATATTATACTTTGATGGGTCTTACACTCAACATGGATTAGGTTTTGGAATCTTATTTGTTACTCCTCAAGGACACACTATCCCAAAATATTACAGGTTGATGTTTCCTTGCACAAACAACATGGATAAATATGAAGCACTAATCATTGGTATCAAGGTAGCAATGGAATGGAAAATCATAGAATTACAAGTTTATGGAGATTCTCAATTAGTCATCAATCAGGTTAATGATGACTATCAAACAAAAGATGACAAGTTGATGCCATACAAGAGGATGGTAGATGACTTCAAGAAATAATTTGTTGAGACCAAGTTTGAACAAATTCCAAGAGTTGACAACAAAGCTGCAGATGTCATAGTAACCATTGCTTCTCTTCTACAAATACCAGAAAAATGAAGTCGGTATGAATTCATGGTGGAACAATTGTTTAATCCCGCATATGATGATCCTAAATCCCATGTCATGTGCCATCTAGTTGATGCTAATTCTTCAATCTATGGGAAGATTTATACCTATTTGAGAGATAGTACGCTTCCACCTGATCTATCCTAGAACAAAAAACACAACTTTATCTATCAACCAGCCTGACACACCCTGATAGCTAATACACTTTATCGACGAGGTCTCAATGGTACTCTCCTCTAATGTCTTGAACGTGATGAATCTGAAACCACTTTACGAGAAGTTCATGAAGGTATTTTTGGTACTCATTCAAATGGTCTTACTCTAGCTAAGAAACTCCTATGCTTGGGATATTATTGGTTGAACATGGAAAAAGAATATTTTCAATTTGTTAAGAAGTGCAAGAAGTTTCAAGTCCATGGAAATCTCATACATGCACCAATGCAGGAGCTGCAACCATTCACATTGACCTAGCCTTTCTGTCAATGGGGACTTGATCTTGTGGGTAAGATTCATCCATCTTCCTCTAATGGACATAAATTCATAATCACATCCACTGAATATTTCACAAAGTGGATTGAATTTTTCCCTTTAACCATAGTCACTGGTAAACAAATTGCCTCTTTCATCCTGAACTACAGTGTCTATCGATACGACATGCCTAATTCCATTGTCACTGAAAATGGTAGACCCTTCAAAAATAAAGATGTACAAGAACTTTGTGAAAATTTCCATATCCAACACTGATTTTCCACACTCTATTAACCTCAAGGGAATGGCTAAGCAGAAGCCTCAAATAAGAACATTTTGAAAATCTTGAAGAAAATTGTAAACAATGTTGGACATGACTAGCATGTTCAACTAAACCCTGCTTTGTGGGCATATTGTACTAGCATCCGCACCCCTACAGGAGCCACACCATATGCACTTGTGTATGTATCAGAAGCCATCTTACCCATTGAGGTTGAGTTATCTTCACTTCGAGCGTCATTGAAGGGAATCATTTCAGAGGAAGACTATCGAGTATCCAGACTACAGGAGTTGGAATTGTTGGATGAACATTGCCAGCATGTTGTTGATCATCTAAAATTTTATCAACAAAGAATGTCAAGGAGCTATAATCACAAGGTAAGACCAAGAATATTTCAGGTTGGCGACTTCGTCCTAAAAGAGAATCCTAGCAATCAATAGGATTAAAAAAAAGGGAAATTTTGAACCTAATTGGCTAGGTCCTTTTGTCATTGTATCAGTATATGGATCTAGAGCATATCAGTTATCTACACCCAAAGGGGACCTTTTTGAAGAACCTATCAACAAAATCCATCTCAAGAATTTTTATACATAACTCATCTAGTGCATGGTTCAAAAAGCAGAAAATACAAAAAAGTAAAAAAGTTGAAAAATCAAAAAAAATCAAAAAGCTGAAAAATCCAAAAAAATAAAAAAAAGCTGAAAAATCAAAAAGCAAATAATACAAAAAAAGTGAAAAATCAAAAAAATTGTTACCTTGATGAAAACCTAGCAAGCAAGCGTCTTGGTGACAACAAAATCTGGGCGTCACGGTCATGCTTCACCTTGGTTTGGCAATCATTGTGCATATTCACAATAAATGGTTGGTTTCTCATTGGGGGAAAAATCCTTAACTCACTAGGGGAAATCTACTTTGAGCTTAAAACAACAGACAAGCAATAATACGACAACAGAGCAAACATAACAATCACAACAAAACTCAACATTGAACATCGATCACGATCTTTAGAAAACCAACCATCCAAATCATCAGCAAGATTGGTAAACCAAATCTAATTGGATGATATTCCTCTAAATCCCATTTTAATCACTTTAGCATAGATGTTCAACTTGTTGATGGTGTTTTCTGCACAACAACTCAAACAGAATATGGAAATCCTATCTCTCTTGAAAGGTAAATCTCTATTAGCAAGCCTCAAGAGATAACCCCAAGGTATCTAATGTCAGGTCTTGACAATGCATAAACAGCTCAGATAATATGTGAAAATTCTGGTAATCACAAAGGGACCTTACTACAAGCAAATACTGAATCTTCAAACTTATCAGATCTAGCAATATGGTGATACTTCAAATCCTAAATCTAACTCAAATAATGAAATAAATAGCAAAGGGTAAGGGTTTCAAAGAGATTTCCAAGATTAATACTAATTCTAAGATTAACAGTGTAAATGACAAAATACTTGAAATGGACCAATCCCTCATAAACTAATTCCTGCTTGACCTAGATAAATCTGCAATCTTATAGAAATAGTGCAATCTTCTAAGGCACGTAAGATTTTCAAATCATGAACATTCATTCAATGTGGTCCTATTGCAATTGAAATGAACAAACATTTAGAAATGAACTAAGCACAATAAATATTAAAGTCCAGGCTAACTTTGCAAAGCAACCAACAGTCAGCTAGCTGCAAAAAGTATGGACTAGAGATTGCTACAACACTTCAAGCATCAAATCATAAACACCATTAAGTCATATAACATTAAACTTAACATGTATCAAATAAACTTAAGCAATTTTAAAAGATAGAATCATAGGAACCATGCCAAATAAAATTAACACAAGAAGGACACCAAATCACAATGTCTTTGCTTGCATTAAATCATCCAAAGTAGCCACAATTCTAGTCTTCTGTTACATCACTTGCTTGAAAACAACCTGACTACTAACTTCTTAGTCTAATGCTAAATTTGATCCAATGTAATACTATCTAGCCCTTTCAAATGAGGCAATATCCCTATTTATAGAGATTACATCTCATGTCAGCCCAAATAGGGTTATAAAACAATTGGCTCCAAAAACAAGTCAGCCAAGAAGAATTCAAAATAAAGTAAGGTATTCATTAAATGCATGTGTTCCATCCAGGTCAACATGGGATCTCCAACATGGTTTGATCCAATGCATGTGAAGGATGAAGACAAATAATGGGGAAGCACGAATTTCGATGAGGCATTGTATTAACTATTCTCCCTTTTGTCCCTATCTTGTTCCACTTTATCCTGCACCATCAAAAATAACTTCTCCAAGTTGGCTATAGGTGGAATAACTAACACTTTAATTTTCCTTTCAATGGAATTAATGTCCTCCCTTGACTGCTTTACAACCTTATCCCAATCCACCTTCAAGGTTTGATACTTATCCATTACTGCAATGTATGTGGCCGCATCATCCAACTGATGTTCGGTAACTAGGTCCTCACTGGCTGGAGAATATACATTACGCCACCATTTTCTCAATTGCTCCAAGTTCAGATGCTTTGGTGCAAACCTTTTTCTACCTATCATAACTTCGAAGAAAGAAATGCACTTGTTGTAGATTTCAGTCAGGATATCCTCAATTTGATTTCCTTGCTTATGCACTTTCTTCATAATCTTTTTCCTTATTTGCAAAGCTCCATACCATTCCCAGGGTTCTGCAACTTTGGAAGAAAGAAGAATTCCATCACTTACCAGTTTATCTTCAGTGTATTCCATGATGGTTTTGGTCTTCTACAACAAGAGATCCACATCCTCCTTATCCTGAGCTAGTACATTCTTTAACCACTCTATTGATCTCATAACATCTCCACCAGTTGAAAGGATATCTTTGATGGCATCATCTCCTTTAGCTTCCACTCCTTGCAACCAGTTCATTGTGGCATGTGTAGTGGTTTTCATCTTCTCCAATTTAGTTATTGTCACTTGTGGTAGAAAACTTGCAGCAGATGATGAGGAGCTGATGGATTGCAAGGGTTTCATCAAATCCTGCAGATACCTCTTCATTTTATCATTCTCCTTCTTCGGATCTTTTTTAGCTTGTGCATCTTTCTTCAATCCGCTCAAAATAGCAGCATTGGAGCATTGAAATTCTTCAATCTCCTGCATCATAGAGGTGGGTCCCAAGCTGATAGTTTGTACACTGTAATCTCTACCAGTCACTTCATCTTTATTCTTATCTGGCACAGGGGTGGAAATGTGAATCACCCTGTTATTAGCTTCATCTCTCTTAATCTTGGAGATAACCCTGGCTTTCTTCTTCGCTTTTCCTTTTCCTATGTTTTCTAGTAATTCATCCCAGTTGGGAGGAGTATCACCCACCATAATTTGTTTACTCTTTAATTCCTTGTCCAGCCAACTAGGAATAGTGGAATCCGACTACACATTACCTTTTCCAATCACATCCTGTTGAACCTTGGAGAAACCCTCTGTAATGTCCCCTTCTCAATTGTGATCAATTTAGTTGACTGTTGGCCTATTCCATAGACCCGTAGGCTACTTGGAGGGTGAAAATTAGGGTTTCATGTTTTTGAGGAGGTTGTTGCTTGAAATTTGGTGATTGGATTGTGGATTCTTTATGGGTTTTCAGAGAGCTTCACAATGGTATAGCTCGCATGGTGTTCTGAGCAACTTTCTGAATTTACTATTTTTAGTAAATTCTATTTCTAGCAGTGGTCCTATTGGCTTCAATACTATTGGCTCCTCTTTGCAGTCAGTTCAGTTGGTATAGTTGTTCTTGACCTTTGGATGCAATTTTGGAGAGATAAGTATTTTAATTAAAATGATGTTATATTTTAATATTATGACCCCTTGGTCTAGCTACATGACTTTATGTTGTTCTGAAAAGGGGAACCTCATGGGTGGATGCATCATCAAGAGAAAATTAAATGTTTCTTAAGGTCAAAATATTGCTTGGAGGTTTCGGACGCCAACTTTTGAGAAAGTAATTTTTAAATTAAAGAAATATTGCTCATTGAAGTTTGGACACCACTATTGGAGGGATATGGGGTAAACACAAGTTTGAATATTGCTTGACTACTTTGGGGTGCCCTTCTTGAAGTTTCTAGAAGATTCTCTCAAATCTATAAATACAGGCCTCAGCTCTTCAGTTCTTTATCTCTTGTCTACCATATTGTTATGTTGCTAGAATGATTTCAGAGAAGCTTCGAGGAAAGCATACCTCCTACCACTTGGCTCATCTTCTTGCTTGAAATATAGTAACTAGTTGAGAGATAGATTGTAGTTGAGTGGTTTTAGCATTGTACTTGAGTTTATAGCATCTTAGTTTAGTTTTCTTGCATTCTAGTCATATTTTGAAATTGTTGATTATCATAGTTGATTGTAAGTTTTATTCAAAGATTCAAAAATAAAAATATTCTCGTTCTGGGTACTTTACCAATCTGATTTCTTGCTAGGGGCGACCTTGAGTGCCAAATTTCAGATTTTATTATCAAGAGTTGGATTTTATGGAGCAAAATCGCCCCTCCTTGAGGGTTGTACCTTTCTGGAGATGCTTGGAATTTCGTGCAAAATAAATGTGAGTCTTTGGGGTTGGTTTTATTGTTCCTTCTTGGGCGCCATCATCCTAGGAGCATTATGCATTTTTTCTCATGTGTTTTTGGTGAGTTTTGAGTGAGTTGTGAGCATAATACTGAGTTGTTGAGTTGCTGGTTTGTGCATTTTCAGTCAATAATCAGCTATATCATATTGTGCGAATTCATTAGTTAAGTGAGAAATTAATTCTAAGTGGTCTTGTGAGCATTGGAGAGTAGCTAAACATCATTACATAATTAATAAGCTTCTAATCTTGTGTTCTTGGCAGGCACTCTATTGCATTGTAAGCTAAATAGTAGTATTGTCAGCATTCTCACTTCTTCTCTTTTTACTTACTTGTACTTCCCACTAAATAAGTGGAATAGGTTGGCTTTCCGCCTATTTAATTTCCAGTCTAGTAATTCTTAGGTACCCTTTGACCACATGCTTGCCACTCCTCGGCGCATTTCTTGGTTAGAGTTACTTTCAGTTCAATATGCATAAGATCCTCTAACCATATGCTTGTCTTTCCTAGATGCATTTCTTGGTTAGAGTTCCCTTTCAATTCAGCATTGCATTAGATCCTCTAACCATATGCTCACACCTTTCCCAACATTGGTATCCTGGTGTACATCCTTGGTTAGATTTTCTTTCCACGTCGTTTTGGTTTTAGAGCTAACCTTAACGAGTACGTGTTGCATTGCCTATTGTAATAAAAAAAAAAAATTGGTCCAGTTCATTACAGGGGTATCAGAGCCATGATCCTGCTAGGTTGTTCCCTACAGTGATTCAGTTGTCAGATGAGTGACAGTGATTGCATATATTACACCAGAAGTTAGGCCAGAAAATAGTAGTCACAGTTTCCATCAGTGCCAGAAGCAAAAACCTTTTCAGAGGCTTTAAGAGAAATAGGGAAAGCAATAGATACTGGAAAAATAGTTGAGCACATGTTAGATAGTCATAAGTAGGCCATGGATGAGAGAGAGGATAGGATGGAGAAGTTTGATGGGATGATTGATATGATGTCTCGTTTTCTTGCAAGAATGGATCAGCAAGTTGCTCAGAATCATACTCCTAGTCAAAACAATGCCACAGGTGAAAATAGTGTTGTCAATGGAAACTGTAGACACCTAAAAATGACCTAGGCCTGCAAGCTTCATTTTTACCACTTTCATCCTAGCATAATTGGGACATTTAATTATGTCCTTGGTCCACATTCGACTATTGATTAAATAATTCATAATTATTATTTAATTAATTCATGTCCTTTTATTCTTCATGAGTATTAAATAAATAAATTTTATTTATTTATTAAATATGTCATTAATTGTCTAGGTCTTCCTCCAATTAAATAAATTTCTAAATTTGTTTAATTATCTATATTCATTAATTCTTCCCGATTATTAAATAAATATATTACATTTATTTATTTAATGTGTCACTAACTTTCATAATTAAATGAATTAAATAATTTATTTAATTATTGGTCTTATTTGCTAAATTAAATAATTAAATTTAATTATTTAATTGCCAAATTTGATATTCCTCTCATTTTAAATAAATTAAATTATTTAAAATGTCATCTCATTCTTAACTGTTAGCTCATTTTGGTAAATAATCTGAAAATTGATTATTTATTATTTCACAAAATTCACATTTGGAATTAATTTAATTCCAAATTGGTAACTTTCCTCTGGAAGTTAGGTGATCAGGCAGGTTCTTGGTCCTTCCAAAACGGATCTGCAGTCTGGTCTTTATCTTCTTTATTTTCAAAAATCTTTATTTTTGAATTAATTTCCTCATTTATTCTCCACCTCCGATTCGATCTTCTAAGATGGCATCTTGACCGCTCGATTAAAGACTTTTCCCTAACCCTAATTAGGGATTCTCAGATTTAATCTGAGCCTCTCATTTTAGGTCTTAGTCAAAAATCAATCTCACCTATCCATTCAAAATGGAATTTTCTATAAAATGCCATTCTCCTCTCATTTTTTATTACACAGAGATTATTACACATGCACATAGACAATTGTTAGCATATTTCATTGAGTTTTGGCATCTTTAGGCATAGACATTTGTAGTCATTTTGGCATAGTCATAGGCATTAGACTTTGATCAAATCCTTCAAGCTTGGTGTAGGACTTCGTCAAGGATTGCTCACACGTCAGATCTGAGGGAAACACGTCAACCAGCAAGGTAGAAGGTACTATCAAGGTGAATCATGGAAACTCTTGTGAATCAAAGGTATAATTATTCTTGTTTTCATTGTTCTTGATAGGATCTTTGGGTTATATGCTTTATATGTTAGATTATCTCACAATCGAACCTTAAAAATTACCCTTAGTTATAGAAACAATGGCAATGGGAGAGACAGGACTATTGGCCAACATGAGGCCACCTCAAGAGGATCAGCCTCTAGGCCACTCTTTCCTACATTCACTCACAGGGAGGAACCGCAAGTTGAAGTTGTCATTCCTTTTGCAGATGATGGCAAGCAAGCCTACATGGAGTATGCCACCTTACCCCCTAATCTTAGAGACCAATGGTCCTTTGATCAATTCTTGAGCCATAGAAATAGAAGAAATGAAGGAAGAGTTGATAACCGAGCTCCTATGGCTCCTAGAACTAACTATCAGCAAGCCCTTGGGAAGGTGTCACTGGCTCACTTCGATGGAAGTGATAAGTGTTCAGCAAGGTCATGGGTTCAGAAGCTGGACAACTACCTATCACTAAGGCCCATGCCAGAGGAAGATGCCATAAATTTTGCAACATTTCATTTGGAAGGAGTTGCCCATGAGTGGTGGTACCATGGTTTGGTCATGCATGGACACAACCTCATTCAAACCTATGATGAATTCAACAATAAGTTGATTGATAGGTTCAACACTAAGGATCCTAAAGTGAAGTTTCATGAGCTTGCACAATTGAAGTAGCATGGCTCCTTGGATGCTTACATAGCTTATTTTCAAAGGCTTTCCGTGATGGTGCCCAACATCACTGAAAGAAGGTTTGTAGTATTGTTCTCTGAAGGATTGGTTGAACCTTTGAAAGGGTGGATTAAGGCTTTCGATCCACCAAGTCTCAAAGAAGCAATCAAAAAGGCTCAAAGTATGGAGTTATCAGCCCCTAGGCCAAAGTTTCCGCCCAAGCCCTTTGGCCACAAGAGGGATAAGAAGTATTTTTCAATCATCATAAGAATTTTCCACCCAAGTTGACTGATGAGCAGCGTGAGCAGCTTAGAAAAGAGGGCAAGTGTTATACATGTTTGGAGCCTTGGATTAAGGGTCATAGATTCTATGGGAGAGGGTGTTCTAACCAAATGGGGGCTTATTTTGATTATGGATCAGAATCTAATATGTCTGATCGACAGTCTTATTTTGGGGACAATGAGGAAGAGAGAGCCCCAGGAGAGTCCAATCATGAGCAAGGAGTTGGGGGCCCTATTTCCCAACTCTCTAGTTTCCAAAAGAATGAATCTTTCAAGGTTCATGGTGGGATTGGAGGTCACCAAATTGTTGCCTTGATTGATACTAGGGCAACACATAATTTCATTGACGAAGGATTGGTTGCAAAGAGAGGTCTCAAAATGAAAGAATTTAAAGGTTTCAAAGTCATGGTGGCTGATGGGTTTCATATTTCTTGCAACCGGAAGGTTTCTAACATGTCTATGTAGTTAGGAAACTATGAATTCAAAGATGACTTCTATGTAGTTACTATTGGTGACACGGATGTCGTACTAGGTATTCAAT
The DNA here is from genome assembly GCA_007258455.2 of Sequoia sempervirens. Classification (NCBI taxonomy): domain Eukaryota; kingdom Viridiplantae; phylum Streptophyta; class Pinopsida; order Cupressales; family Cupressaceae; genus Sequoia; species Sequoia sempervirens. The sequence continues at coordinate 151,881 of VDFB02129724.1, read as the reverse complement.
GGCTACGGTCACTTGGGGAAATCTCTCTCAATCTACAAACGATGGAGCTCAAGTTTCAATTCGATGGGAAGAAGATGGTGTTAAGGGGAATGTCCAATGGAGGTCCTCGGATTGTGTCATTCAAAAGAATGGAGAGGCTGATTCGGCATGATCAAGTTGAGTGGGTTGTAGAATGTATGGTTCTTCCAGCTAGTCTAGTTGAAACAAAGAGGGACTATCCTTCAGATATCTAGTCTATACTCACCAAGAAGAGTAAGGTGTTTGCTGATCTACCTCCTAGGACACCTTCTGAAAGGGGAGTTGAGCATGTCATTGAACTCAAGGAAGGGGCCAAGCTAGTCATCACAACACCATATCGATATCCTAAGAAGCAAAAGGATGAAATCGAGAAAAACATAAAAGAACTCTTGGAGATGGGATTCATTCATCCAAGCAAGACTCTCTTCGCTTCAGTAGTAGTTCTTGTGAAGAAGAAGGATGGCACCATCCACATGTGTGTGGATTACCGTTCCTTGAATCAAATCACAATAAAAAAATTAGTACCCCATCCCCCAAATAGATGAGCAGTAGTAGTTCCTTTTTGGTGGCAGGAGCAGTAGTAGTTCTTTTTGGTGGCCGATTCTAAGCTCAAAAAGAAGATTTTGATGACATTCCATGAGATCCCACTTGCTGGTCATCAAGGTTATTTCAAGACATATAGGCAGATTTAAGAAAGGTTTTCTTGGAAAGGGCTAAAAGAGGAAGTCCAACACTACATCAAGAAGTGTCCCACTTGCCAAATGAACAAAAATGAGCATTCTCTTCCAACTGGTCTGCTGCAACCTCTTCCCATTCCCAACCAAAAATGGGAAAGCATATCAATGGACTTCATCACTAGGTTGCCTAAGGTTCAAGGAAAAGATTGCATTTATGTTGTAGTGGACAGATTAACAAAGTTTTCTCACTTTTTTGCCATCACTAGCTCATTTTCAGTAGCTCAAGTTGCAGAATTTTTTTTTCATTAAGTGTTTAGATTGCATGGATTGCCAAAAAACATTGTGAGTGATAGGGACAAAAAGTTCCTAAGCACTTTTTGGCAAGAAGTCTTCAGGATGAGTGGTATGGTGCTCACTCCAAGCACTAGTTATCACCCTCAAATTGATGGACAAACAGAGATAGTGAACAAGTGGTTGGAAGGCTATCTTAGGAACTATGTCTCAGAACAGCAAAAGGCATGGGTGAAATGGCTTCACCTAGGGGATTATTGCTACATTTCATCCTTCCACATGTCAATAAGGATGTCTCCATTCATGGCTCTCTATGGTTATGAGGCTCCTAGCTTTGTTGATTTAGTGTTTTGTGATAGCAAATCCCCTCAAGCCAAGGATTTGTTGCAGCAACGTCAAGATATTTTGAAGTCCTTGAAGAAAAACCTTCAAATAACACAAAACCAGCAAAATATGTACGTTGATCAGCAGCGTGTTGAGCATTCATTTGAGGTTGGAGATATGGTTTATCTTTGACTTCAGCCTTACAGATAGTCTACTCTCAAGAAGAGTGGAGCTAAGAAGCTCAAAATTTGCTTCTATGGGCCATTCAAAGTCATCATAAAGGTTGGAGCAGTGGCTTATGAGTTGGAGCTACCATCGAGTAGCAAGGTTCACAATGTCTTCCATGTGTCTTGCCTCAAGAAGGCACTTGGACACAATTTTGTTGCTTCATCACAGTTGCCTCCCTTGGATGAAAAAGGACAATTGACTTTGATTCCAGAGGAGATTATTAATTCCATAGAGCGTTCTTTGAGAAGAAGAACAATCAAAGAATACTTGGTGAAGTGGAAGAACTTGCCTTTGGAGGATGCAACTTGGGATAATGAGGAGATTTTGTAGCATCCAGACTTGCGATTGCTTGAGGGAAAGAAATCTTGGGGAGGAGGGACTATAATGTCCCCTTCTCAATTGTGATCAATTCAGTTGACCGTTGGCCTATTCCGGAGACCCGTAGGCTACTCAAAGGGTGAAAATTAGGGTTTCCTATTTTTGAGGAGGTTGTTGCTTGAAGTTTGGTGATTGGATTGTGGATTCTTTCTAGTTTTTTAGAGAGCTTCACAATGGTATAGCTCGCATGGTGTTCTGAGCAACTTTCTGAATTTACTATTTTTAGTAAATTCTATTTCTAGCAGTGGTCCTATTGGCTTCAGTATTGTTGGCTCCTCTTTGCAGTCAGTTCAATTGGTATAGTTGTTCTTGACCTTTGGATGCAATTTTGGAGAGATAATTATTTTAATTAAAATGATGTTATATTTTAATATTATGACCCCTTGCTCTAGCTACATGACTTTATGTTGTTTTGAAAAGGGGGACCTCATGGGTGGACGCATCATCAAGAGAAAATTAAATATTTCTTAAGGTCAAAATATTGCTTGGAGGTTTGGGACACCAACTTTTGAGGAGAAGGTAATTTTTAAATTAAAGAAATATTGCTTATTGAATTTTGGATGCCACTATTGGAGGGATATGGGGTCAACACAAGTTTGAATATTGCTTGACAATTTTGGGGTGCCCTTCTTGAAGTTTCTAGAAGATTCTCTCAAATCTATAAATACAGGCCTCAGCTCTTCAGTTCTTTATCTCTTTTCTCCCGTATTGTTATGTTGTTGGAATGATTTCAGGAAAGCTTCAAGGAAAGCATACCTCCTACCACTTGGCTCATCTTCTTGCTTGAAAGATAGCAACTAGTTGAGAGATAGATTGTAGTTGAGTGGTTTTAGCGTTGTACTTGAGTTTCTAGCATCTTAGTTCAGTTTTCTTGCATTCTAGTCATATTTTGGAGTTGCTGATTATCATAGCTGATTGTAAGTTTTATTCACAAATTCAAAAATAAAAATATTCTTGTTCTAGGTACTTTACCAATCTGATTTCTTGCTAGGGGCAACCTTGAGTGCCAAATTTCAGATTTTATTATCAAGAGTTGGATTTTATGGAGCAAAATTGCCCCTCCTTGAGGGTCGTACCTTTCTAGAGATGCTTGGAATTTTGTGCAAAATAAATGTGAGTCTTTGGGGTTGGTTTTATTGTTCCTTCTTGGGCGCCATCATCCTAGGAGCATTATGCATTTTTTCTCATGTGTTTTGGGTGAGTTTTGAGTGAGTTGTGAGCATAATAGTGAGTTGTTGAGTTGTTGGTCTCTGCATTTTCAGTCAATAATCAGTTATATTAGATTGTGGGAATTCATTAGTTGAGTGAGAAATTGATCCTAAGTGGTCTTGTGAGCATTGGAGAGTAGAAAAACATCATTGTAGAATTAATAAGCTTCTAATCTTGTGTTCTTGGCAAGCACTCTATTGCATTATAAGTTGAACAGTAGTACTGTCAGCATTCTCACTTCTTCTCTTTTTACTTACTTGTACATCTCGCTAAATAAGTGGAAGAGACTGGCTTGCCACCTATTTACTTTCCAGTCGAGTAATTCTTAGGGACCCCTTGATCACAAGCTCACCACTCCTCGGTGCATTTCTTGGTTAGAATTCCCTTTCAATTCAGCATTGCATCAAATCCTCTAACCATATGCTCATACCTTTCCCAACATCGGGATCCTAGTCTACATCCTTGGTTAGAGTTTCTTTCTGCATCATTTTTGTTTTAGAGCTAACCTTAATGGGTGCGTGTTGCATTCACTATTGTAATAAAAAAAAAAATTGGTTTGATTCATTACACCCTCATTCAGATTTTTCTTTTCAGGAATCTCTTCAATCTTATCTTCACTTCCCTTATCATGTTATTCTTCTTTATGCACTGGTGAAGGAGTCTTGATTGGCACTTCCTCTCTCTGTGGAGGTCTATCTTCTTCATCTCCTATAGGTGAATCTTTATAAGTCACCAAAGGGGACTACAGTATCTTTTCTATCTCTACCTTTGTACTATAGAGCTCACCCTCTCAAAATTCCTCTTCTCCTTGATCTTGGTGATCCTATGCATCCTTGGATTCACCTGTTATGTCATGAATTTCATGAGAAGGAGGGACATTATCATGTTATGTGGCAAGGACATCTAAGAGAACACTTTTCTTTGGCACACCATCCTTGGGAGAGGGAGTTCTTAATCTTCTTGTATATACATGTGTCTTCTCCCCTGAGCTTTCCACACTTATCACTGGTGGGCCAGCCTCATCCCTACCTCGGAAGATTCCTTCTTCTTCTATGACAATCTCACTATTCTTCTTCTCTTTGGCACGGAAGCACTACCCTCTTTTCCTTCTTTTTCAGCTTCTTCTTTTGCAGATTTCTTTGTCTTTGAAATATGTTTTCTTTCCTTAGCAATTGGTCTTCTTTGCTTCTCTGCTTCTTCTGCGTCTTCTACTTGAGCATCCTTAATCTTTATCTTGAAAGGAGAGCTCACCTTAGCCTTACCCTTAGGGTCCTGCTCAATTGACTCTTCAGAAGTAGAATGAGACTCCAAGTCTCCCATTAAGTCATAAGTGCATTGCAGACCTTCACTTTCCAACTCCCACATCTTATGTTTGAGCCATAACTTGGTATACTTGATCACTGGACTCATGATCTGCTCTAATTTTTTCTTTTCTTCCTCTAGTTAGTCTATCTCTCCAACTGGTTTATCCTTCACAGCTTCATAATCATGGCCTTGAATCAAATCTCCATCATCTTCAATTTTATCAAGAATGGCATTTATGTTGTATAGTCGGACCAAGTCCACTGGCAACTTGGAGAACTTCTTTTTTCTAACTTCAAATTCATCCTTGTTGTTAGCCCAATAATCCTCTACATCATCCTTATGGTTGTATTCCCTACTGGCCCTCTTTTGTGCCTCACAAGTTCTATCAAATCTGGATCTCTTACAATGGAAAGAGAGACCCCAAGTACTCATTTCCTCCTCAGAAGCATGGATTGAATTAATAGAAGGGAAGGCTTCATTACTGCCTATCCTCAAAGGAAAATCACCACCAAATATAGTCTTATGTTTGTCCTTATTGACAATTGCATCAAAATCATAGATTTTCCTTGTGACCTCCAGAAGTATAATGTGATTTGTGGGATATCTAGGGAGTCTATATGGAGCTCTCTGACAACCATCTATTCTGATGTATGAAAAGGTAGGGAATTGGATAAACCAAGCTCCAAACCTCTTGATTAGTTCCTTGGAATTATTTGAGATTCAGACATGCTTTGCACCTTGCAATAGCTTGGTGATGTACATGGTGAATGCATCATTTACCCTCCTATAACCTGTGCTACCCAAGTGCAATTGTGGGTACACCTCATAAATCACATCCTACCCAAACACACCCCTTGTACTTAGCCCCTTGTATGGATGGAACCTTGAGAGTGAAAAGACCAAGTAAGAGGTCATTGTGAAGGTCTTTGTCTGCGGGACATTGCACATCTATTCATGTATCATTGCACTTATAATGCCTGCTCAATGATAGTCAATATTTTGCTCCATCCTCACAATGACATGGAACATCCAATTTTCAAATACTCCTACACTCTCCAATCCCACTACTCTACTAATCATAGTATTCCTTTTTGAATTTTGCTCTGAATAATTGCTTGGGCAGCTTGGAAAAGTGAGACTTGGGTTTCTCTAGCCAAGAATTGATAACCTGTTGTGATTTGATGATGTCCTCATCATAATACTTCTTCATTATGTCCATATAAAAACCCACCACATGGTACCTATCAAGCATGTCAAAGGTCTGGGCTATAGACATAGGGTTAATATTTTCCACTATTCTTCCTTAAGGACCAACTATCTTTTGTGTGCCCCTGTCATAATGTCTGGCACATTCAAGCACCAACTCATAGCATTGAATAGTAGGAGGGAATCTAGCTACATGGGCCAATCCTGACTCCAATATTCTTCTAGCCAACAAGGGAAGGTTTTATGCTGCCATCCTTGCCTTGAATTCCTCATAATCCCATAGACCTACATTTGTATCCGTGACCTCTAACCAGATGGAAGTCAGCTTGCTTTCCGAGATCCTACTCTTTATTTCCATTTTGACCTTTTCTACCTTAGAGATAGCAAACCCTTCAATACTTGGATCCATCTGCTTGTCCCTGGTCTTCCTGACTATTTGCTTACTTGATTCAACCTGCATTTAGCAGAAAAAACCACAATAAATCCTTTATAACATTAGAATCAAGGTTAGTCACCCATGAATGACATATTCATCATTAAACTAGCTCAAAATTATAATAAAATCCTACAAATTAACATAAAGCACAAAATCATTTTAAATCTGGGATATTGAGCAACCGAGAAAAACCTGCCATAGAGGAATTCTAGGAAATTCCATGTCAAGCGGACTTCACCGATCAAGCACAAATATCGTCAGTTTTAACCATTACAGCATGAAAGGAAAACATGTAACATCATTTAAATCATCAATATCAATCATGGAATGTCAAATACACAATATTAAATTCATTCATCCCTCGGATTCTTTATACTGCAAAGTCACTTTGGGAAAATCCAGGAAAATCCACCGAAGAAGGAATTCCGCGAGGAACGTGAAACTCCAGGTCTTTTGCACACCTCCGGGAAAATGAGTGGCCAAAGGAAAATCAAGAAATTCTAAGGGTGCGGAAATTCTGTGAAGGCCTTAGGATCCCTAAAACTATCAATTTTCATGATCTCGCCCAAAACAAATGAACAGTCACATACTTGGGATTTTGGGTTCGAATTCCATTCGTTTTACATTTCCTATTGATCATTTTGAGTCCTTAACTCACTCTGAAAGGGCGAATTGGTGAGGATTGGCAATGCCCTAGGTTGCAATCATGATGCCCTAGGTTGTAGCTATGAAATCTCTGCCATGAATGCAGAACATGAGCTCAGATTAAACTTGAATTGAACTCGTTTGTCTGGTTAAGCTCAAGATAAACTGTTTGGAACATGCCTAAGTGAGCTACTAGCTAATGAATCAAAGATAAGCTCATGAACTCACTCAGGGAATCAGCCTCCCAAAACCCTAAATCGCAACAAGATTACTCATGGATCGAGCTTGAAGGAATTATTTGGGGAAGCTTGGAGCTACAAGATTACTAGCTCGACTAGAGATCTCAACTGGGTTCTAAGATTCCGCAAAGAAAACAAATTAAACCCTAACCGTGGAAAACTCGATGCCAAACCCATGAAATTTGAGCCCCAAGTGCATTCAAAACATCAAAATATCACATTCACTCATTACTCAAAGGCGAGGAAAAAGTTACATACCATGAATGAAGCAAATCTATCTTCAAATGAGATCGATAACAAACTCGAACGCCCTAGTGACAACTGCAACGACAATTCAAGAAATTTGCTCTTAAATCCAAAAATCAACCTGTCCAATCGCTAAAATGCTAAACACTCAAGGCCAAGATCTCAACAAAGAGCAGATGATGAAAACCTAATGATGCATGATTTCCCCAGAAGTCACCTAAATACTTGCCACAGAGATCGTACTATCAAGCATTAACTATGTCGACAAGACAGGTCATAATGCAATATGGGAATTTGACGAGGTGACAGAATTTTGGGAAAATCCAATCTAAGCAAAATTCTTGAAGAGACCAAAATCCCCAGACCACAAAGCTAAAGCTTTCCTGTCAGGCTTTCAACAAAATTGGGGAATCCTACCTAGAGCGGAAATTCCCGAAGTCAGTGAAAAACCCAAATTTTGTTCAAAACTTAAAATTTTACCTAGCATAAAGGGGGTCATTAATGCAAGCAAGATAACCATTCAAGCACGCGTCTAAGAAAGAAAATCCTAAAAAACAAAGGGCCAAAGCACCAGAAATCATAGCGAAAAAGGCAGATCCCAACTTTCAGTGGGGCGTGTGTGTGAACACTGCACAACACAACTGTTGTATCTTGTTTTTTTGTTATCATTTCTCTAGAGCAACTCAAGGATGTCATGGACTAGAGAAGCTATGATGGAGTATGATTTTTCTTTGTCTATTGTTTGTGAGTTTACCAGTACTAGTATGTAAATTTTTTGCAGGATGCGATTGACAAAGTATCATTGATGACATTCTGGATTTGCATAGGAAAAGGATTAACTATTGTATGTTTTACCCAAGCAATACTCAGGTCATCTCGATTCAATTATGCCTAGATGCTTGTATTACCTAGCAACATCAAAAATCAATGGAAGTTGTACTCAGGTCATCATGGTTTAATTATACCATCGATGTTTGTACTAACTTTCAACATATCAAAAGCTCAATGATGATACCAAGCACAACAAATCGGCTGACAAGATGAAAACATTGCATAATTAGATTTGCATGGTTAAGATAGATTGCATCCATATTGCATGTGCATTTTAGGTTTTCCAAGGGTAAAAAATTTCAAAATAATTTTATCTCTCTCATTAAAGGATTGAGTACATTTGACATTAGCAAAAAAAAATATCATTCACATTTAGTTGCATAATCATTATCATATCATACATACATTAGAAAGCATTATCATAGGCCATCACATCTTAGCTGCATGATCATATATTTGCATTAGAAAAATACAAAAATAAAGTGTGTCACATTTCATCTGCATGATCAAATCATCTAATACATTAGAAAGCATCATCCACAAAGTCATATAGCATCATACTCTATGCATCATCATTTCATTATTGCATCCATACACAACCATGGAATAATCATATAAACATCACATAACATATAGAATGGAAATCAAATGCATTCATTATAAGCATTCATCATAAAAGCATGTAGACAACATATAGATTAATAGTCTCTGTTGCATCTTATATAATCTCAAAATAATCAATGTCAAGTGTACAATAATATCACAAAATATGGAGATACATCAACTAAAATGGAAGAAAATCATAAAGTCCCCGACTAAATCAGTGAATACATCAAGTCTCAATACATCAAATGTGAACATAAGAGCTATGTGTTGCTTCCTCCAGACAATGTAGACCTCGTTGTGCCTCATGTTGCACCACCAGATGGACCCGAACCTGGATCTCTGCCTAATGGATATCTGAGAGGTGGCCCATTCACACCCCTACTCGTAGTCTGTGACTAACTCCGACCTGACCTAGCACTGACAGACTATGCATAACTAGGGGCACACCACTCTGCAGGAACCACTTGCTCATACAGCAATCTATAGTACTCTACCTCTCGAGCTGAATGTCGAACCTCTCTAAGCATATCCCTTGTAGTAGTACCCTCAGACATTCTTTGTAATCTCTCGGCTAGGGCCTCTTCCTGCTCACATCTCTATCTTGTAGCATCTCTCTTTGAGGTCAGAAAAGAAATTTGTCTATGTTCCTATACCAGTTGTCCCTATAATCCCTCCACCTATAACTATAGAGCATCTATTTGTTCCTGCTACTGACAAGAAGGCATGTGAATCTGCACCTGCGATGGTCCTGCCTATTGTTGTCCTGATGGAACCATAGATCTCCTCCTTCGGGGTACTCTGAAATCTAGTGCCTGGTTTCCTCCTCCATCTACCCCATCTCCTCCATCTCCTCCATCTCCTCCATCTCCACCATCTCCACCATCTCCCTCCCCATCACCTCCATCTCCCCCATCCCTCCTCCATTTTTGTGTGTGTGGTGATTCCCTCTCATCATCATCAAATGTTGGCACTAGCTCATCAAGACTAGATATCCTCGATACGACATGTGCAAAGAAATACTGAGCATACTCATTTGTCATCACAACATCTATGATCTCTAGACAGTAATCCCATACATGTGCCTACAATCTAAAATACTCCTCACAAGTTGCTTCATAAGATAGTGTGGGTCCCCACTCTGGAATATCCTATCATCTCTGAGCATATAATGCAACTCCCTAGGGCATCACCTGAACTCGGCCACACTGACAAAGCACTCTGATGAGTAGAAATCTCTCGATAATAAACTATGTCTGTCCAATCAAGTACCTCGAAGTGCAAACATATGGCATCTCAATATCATCCTCGGGCCATTGCTCACAATCTAAGTATGGTCGCCATGTGATAGTCTCCAGATCATCCAGAACATGCAACCAATACTCCAATTTTCCTAGCTTGTGCTAGACAACCGAACCTGTGTACCCAAAGACATATGGCCTACCAACCGAAAAATCTCTCTCTGCCACAAGGCGAGTAACAACTATATGCTCCCAAGCCAAAATCTAAAGCAGTGTCACTCCAGACAATAAACTCGTAGCTCCAAGATACACCACCTGATGCAGATCATGCTATAAATGAGCCAACATATAGGAACCCCATGCATATCTGATCCCTTGAGTGATCCTCTCCAGTATCCTACCCTAGCCAATGGACAGTCCCTTCAACCTATGGTCGGGACATAAGAAACCTCCAACAAATCCAGCTAGCACAGATGGTAATGGCCCATATGAATCAACCATATCCTACCATGGGACCTCATAACCACTAATCCTATCATCAACAAAGATCCTCCTCAATGCCTCAGTACCTCCCTGCTCTATATGATCATAAATGACTAACTCTCCAACCACAGGGATCCCCAATATCTAGTACACATCCTCTGGAGTAATTTTCATCTTAGTGATAGCCAAATGGAAAGTGTTGTGGTCACTATGCCATCTCTTGGCTAATGCGGTCAATAGTCCCCTGTTTATCCTATACTGGGGCATATCAAGCAAAGTCAAAAAACCACATCACACAATAACATCCAAATCCGCCTGCACCAGACGTGGAATCATATCCCAAGTCTTTGGGTAGCAATCCAGAGATGGAAGAACTCTTGAATCCTCCTATAATCACGACGTATTGCAAATGAACATTTTATCAATCAACCTATCAATAAATATAATCAGCTCTAATGAAATTTTGATCAAATCTCATAAAGCATCTATCATTGACCCTCACCTATCATGAGGTCAATCATCACCTATCTATCATTGACCCTCACCTATCATGAGGTCAATCATCATCTATGCTATCAAACATCATCAAGACAATAGCTAATGCAATCATCAAACATCAAAAACAAGGAGAAAAATAACATTTTGTCAATCCTGGTGTCAATGCACCAAAACAGCGCATTTATGTGCTAAAACAATGGATGCACTAAAGAATTCCATCGATGTGCCAAATCAGGACATAAATGCACTCAAACCATCTATGCGCTAAAACATATAACATATGAGCGAAATCGGGTCTAAAATGTGCTAAAACGTAATTTTACAGAATTTGAAAACATCAAAACGCGCGAAAAATCAAATTCAAATTTCAAAAAGAGGTTTCTTAGGGTACGTACCAGAGGTCCATACGTGGTGGGGCAGTTGTGTCGTCGAACTTGCTCAAATTGATGGGTGTGGTAGGGGATCACAATTTTGCTCCAATGCTCAATCAGCTCAATCATTCAATTGCAAATGAATTCAAATGGACTCCTTTTTCACCTTTTTACCATTTAAAGGGGTAAATGGAGGGTATTTAAGTGGGATTATTTTTATTTTCAAATAGGGCATCAATTAATCAATTGGTAGGATCAATATTCTTTATCGAGAGATAAATCGTCTCAAGTATATCATAAAATTTGAAAATTGTTGTAAAATCATCAAAAATTCAAAAAATCCAAAAAATTCAAAAATATCCCGATTTATCTCTCGAGGGGGCATACACACATCATCACTTGAAAATTAGCGTCTGGGGCATATCAAAAAAATTTATCAGCACTATCAGCAAATTTTTCTTTGAAGCAATGTGTCGCAAACCCATCACTTCAAAGAGGGGAAAAATGTATACACTCAAATTTGGTATAGAGGATTAATTAAATACAAGTTATTTAATTAATGATCTTTAATTCTTCTACTTATAAATAAATTGAAAATTTTATTTATATAGTTCATTTTCTCTAATTTTTCCTATCCTAAATCATTTTCTTCTTATCTTAATTAAATGAACAAATTTAATTAGTTTGTTTTATTTAATTAACCTCCTCTCATTAAATTCGAATTTAAGCACATTTCTACTAAATTCTTTCCACCTTCCACCTCATCATGTGTCTCAAGAAATTAAATATGGCATTTATCCTCAACCAAATTTTAACAAATTTGGGACACTTGGCCTTATCTCCATTTGATTCCTCTTCACACTTGGCAGTTTGTTCTTCTAAAGGGAAAACACTCCCCTTTTCTCTCTAACCTCTTCATCTTCAACCGTCCATTCTCCATATCAAATCTAGACTGTTGATTTCTGCCATATAGGCTCATGCCTTGGAAAATCTATAAATAGACCCTCATTTATAGCAAAAGCATATAGAGAGAGCTGAGCATAATTACACTCTATAGAATTTTCATTAGCATTAGCATCTTAGCATTGAGCATTTTAGTATTTGCATTTTAGAATCAAGTAGTTTAATCATGGCATTTTCATTAGCAACATTTTAATTATAGTAGTTTCATTATATCATTTCCATTACCAACATTGTAGCAGCATCATTATCTTTGCATATCATTTACAGCTAGTTTAGTAATAATGTAATGTAGGAAACATTTCTTGCATTTCTAGCATCTCTCATTAGATTCAAGTTGTCATTTGGAAAGTCATGTGCACAAACAATCTGAGAGCAAAATGACTTAAAGAATCCTTGGAGATAGAGGACAATGAGACGCCATTAAGGAATTGTTTGTTTCAATTTGATTGTTGTTATTTAAATTCCTTGATATAATGTTTCATTAGTGTGTTGTATAGGTTTTAATTGCTTATTCACATATATTATACACACACCATTTATGGTATTCTCTCCCACAAACTTATATATATTGGAGCCTTGGCATGGTGGTTTTGTATGAGTTCTTTGCAAATTATCAAGATGGTGAAGTGTTGTCGGATTACATAGAGGATTGTTGTATTGATGTACTTCCTTGAAGATTAATATAAAAATTGGATCTCTTTGGGTGTGGATTTTTTTCCCACAAGGGTTTCTCTATGTATATCTTGTGTCACTTGTGTTGATGACTTGTGGTGTTGCAGATTTTTATTTCATTGTTGCAATTATCAATCACTTAAACTTGTTATGGTTATCTTGAACATATAATTTCATATTTACAACCACATATATAAGTTCATATTTCTATAATTTATACCTTTATTTCCAAAAATATCTGAAAAATTTCTCATACAAGGTTTATCTTTCCTGATTTCAAAAAAAGTGGTCACTTATGACCCCTTTTTGGTCCCCCATATTTTTTCACTTACCCTATTATCTTCTTCGAACTCATTTCATGAGACTTCTCTATACCACAAGGATGGCTTGATCCTACATCTAATTTTTAGTGCCAAACCCTATAGCAAAAGAAAAATAGAAGTCAACTAAGCCAACATTATCCCACGCAACTCTACTAATCTTAGTAGCACTTGAGTTTCTATGAGAAGAAACATTAGTGTTAGTTTTAGAAAACCCAATGGAGGAGGGGATCATTTACTTTCTCTATTCACCATATGAAAAGGTTTGATCTTAGAGTGAGAAATAGTAGAGCTAACCATATGATCCAAATGTGATTTTCTCAAATTTTGAATATCCCTAGAAGTTAAAACGTCATTAGAAAAAACTTAGCCAACAAAGTTTCATTTATCGAGTCAAAAATATTTTTTTAGATATACCCATAAAAATTATGATAACCTTGGAAAATTTGATGATTTATTTTTAACGAAAATTTCTAAATAATAAAGATAGGACCAAAATACCAAGCCACAAAAAGTACAAAGGTAGAGGTAGGAGAACCTCTCAAGCTAGCCCAAAATTTAGATAAATAATTTGTAGGAAGTAGAGGTTGGTTCCCAATATGCTGCCATTGTCTCCAAAGACTCTTAGCTAAATGACATTGAAATTTCAAAGATGATACACATGCTCCTCATCAACCCCACAAAGAGCACATTTAGGACATTGAAATCCTCTCTTTCTTATGTTGTCTTAGGTAATGAATTTATTTTGACATAGAATCCAAAGGAAGAAATTAAATCTAGGCCAATAACTTATTTTAGATCTTCTTCCACTTGGTGAAATATCTATACTCAATTTTTTATTGTTCTAAATTTTGATATACATGAAAACATGAATAAATCCCCTAAGGTTCATATCCCCAAGCAAGATCATTAGTTTTCTCTAGAGAAAAACATGGGAGATCTACTAAAATAGGAGGTAGATCCACGGGAGCTTCAAGATCTCCCCCAAAAGGCTAACAAGTTAGATCATTCTAATGATAAATGTGAAAATCCCCAACTAAGAGAGAATCTATAAAGTGTGACACTTAAGACTAACTAGCATCCAAAAATATTTACTCTAGGCAAGCATGTGGGGAAAGGATGTGAGAATTTTAGGTTGACAATCACATGAATCCATCCAAAATAGAGAATTATGGCCCAAATTTATAATCCAAAAGAGGCCTTGGTGAATAAGTGATGCACCCTTCTTAATCTAGTATTCCAAATTATAGACCTTTCCTAGCTAAACTCATTCTAGGAACCTCAACAACAACACCTTGTAAATATCTATAGTGTATATGTTTGGCTCATGAACAATCCTTCTACTTTGACCATCTCCAATAAATTTTAGTAACCAAGTCTTAACTATTCAACTTTGAAATCCTAATACCAAGACCACCATTTTTTAGGCCTACAAACTCAGTCTTAGCTAATAAGACTCCATTTTTGAAAGACTAGATTCTTTGTCCAAAGACATTTCCTAAAAAGAGAATCAAACGACTTTAAAAAGAATTAGAAATAAAAAACACTCAAAATCCATATAAGTAGGTGTTATGCCTTGCATAACCACCCCATTTTATTCTGGAACAAATTGGGTCCCCCCTTTTTCTATTTTCCCTTTGGCCTTTGGTTTTCTGCCTTAGGCGTTATTTCTTTTAAGTTCTATTGGAAGCAAAATCGGGACCAATACCGGACTTGGAAATTCTTTCCAAGTCCTAGTCTTGTTCCGTCCCTAGTTCCGGTTCTGATGGCTCTTTGTCTTCATCTTTCCTTCTTTCTCAGAGCCGGGTCCAGGTCCAAATCAGAATGTTAAACTTTGTTAAATTTTCTCTTTTGGATTCCATCCCAGCCCCAACTTTGCCTTTCCCTTTCTCTCTCTTCTTCATCGGGTTTTCCCTTTGCATTTTGGTTTGTTTTGGCAGAACCGGAACCGGATCGGAAATCGAACTTGGAATTCCTTCCAAGTTCTATTTTCTTTTCCTTCCCCGGTCCCGATCCTAGTCCAGTTTTGGTTCTGCCCCCGCCCCTGTTGTGCTTCACCCAGGATCGATTTTGCTCTGACCTCGCCGATGTTTGTTTCCCTGTCCTTTGCATTTTGGTTTCCTTCACGGACACGGAGCTAAGATGGGGTACGAGCTAGGAAATTGTGGTTATTTTTGTGGCTCGTTCCCATCCCGACTTCGGTCCCAATTTCAATTTTCTTTTCGGCCCCACCCCCGCCAGTTTTAAAGGTGAGGGATGTTGTTTCTGGGTCCTATTTTGTCCCGATCCCAATTCCGCCGGGATTCATCTGATTTTACCTCCTGGTCCCGGTCTAGTTTTGGTTCCGCCTCCGCCAGTTTTGAAGATGGGTGTTGTTTCCAGTTCTGTCTTGGTCCTGCTTCCGCCTTTGCTGGAGTTGTGTTTCTTTGTGATGAAATTAAAGACATAATAAGTAATGATATATTTTATTTACCTTTGAGAACTAATGGAGGGATCTGTTTTGCAGGATCGAGTTATTCACCTGAAGATATCTCTTGGGGGAGTTTCACCAAAGGATCTGAGTTCGACGTGATGTCTGGCCAAAGGAATAAAGTCTTGTCAATTTGTAGTATCTCGGCAAAGGAAGGAAACTTCGGCGGAAGGTCTTCCCTTCCCGATAGAGTCCCGTTGACATATTTTATGCCCTCAATGTAGCATGTTGAGCGCGGTGTAACGTCTCGCCGATCAGGAAAAGTCTCCCTGAAGTGAAGTGAGCTCTCGGCGAAAGGACGCGACTTCAGTGTAGTGTTTGGACAAAGGAAGTTAGTCTCACCGACAACTTGCAGAGAGACCGATCTCGAGTGGGAAGAGAGCCGAGGAAGAAGAAGCAAGCCGTGAGTCATATTGCCAGCTGGTTTCTACTGACAAGGGTAACTCGACATTAATGGTGATATTTTAGGGCATTCAAAGTGGCTTCACTGGAGTTCGAAGATGGACACGGAGGCGTAGGAGTTAATTCTATAAGCTGCAAAAGATCTAAGATCATTCCAGGGGATAATCACTTCACCGACATGGATAGCAGGGACTCACATTTAATGCAGAACCGACTTTCTTCAAAAGATCTGGACGTCGACCCTCGTGCAACGGACGGATATTTTGTAAACCCTAAAAGAGGGGCCGACATTCTTTTTGGGAGATGGTGTATAAAATGGCATTCTTGCCTCTTTGTAAAGGGTTAGAAGTTAAAAAATGTCAGAAGTAGAAGTTTTAGAATACATATAGAAATAGTTAGCAGAGATAGAGGAGATAGAACTGCATCATGTTTCTTAGTAAAGGGAGCTTCTTTTGTCTTCTAAGGATAGGAGTTAGATTCAGCATAGAAAGTAATGTATCTTTCCAGTTTCCTTAGTGTAGGTGGAAGCAGTCTAAAGACACAGGTTTTCTGTACACTGGTGATTGTGCCAGATTTGTAAATGTTGCTTATATGTCTCACCAATAGTACAAGCAACCAGATTCGAATCTACTTCATATTGTGTTCCAGAATGGTGTTTACCTTGAGTTAATCATTTGAATTTGAGAATTTTTCAAGGATTGAGGTCTTAATTTAATGTTTTGTTTAAATGATAACTTGCAATCTATTATTGAAATCAGCACTGTAAATGAATGAAACTGTGTTTCAATCACAAGTTAATTTTGTTCTGCAATTTTAGTTTACAATTCCTTGAAGGATAACAAGTCTGGTTAAGATAGGTGAATTATTATTCTTTTCTGTCCTAAAGCTCTGATCTATCTTTTGTTGTTTCTTTAAAAACCCCTGGTTAGATTAGGTTTAAATTCATGTTTGATCTTAGAACAACCCAGAAGCTCACACCAACAGGCCCCTTGAACATTACTATTGCATTGACCACTGAGGGACATTAGCATAGTTGAGAACCAACTACAAAGACCTTGGGAGCTAAGGTATCCATGTGTTATCTTTCTCTTTCAGGAGAAACAGAGTAGTAATATTATGTTTAACTGTTGCTGTGCCATTTGGAACATCAACAGAAGTTGGCACTAGAATGAGGGCCTAGAAGGGAAAACTAGATAAAACTAGGTTTTTCTCCCCAGAAAGGCCCCACAGAGTTCTTCGATCAACTGAAAATCCATTACCTTTCATAGAACTCAAGACCCCAACAAGACATAAGAGTCATAAGCCTAGCTCAACTATCATACCACCCTTATCAGCTCTGCTCACTCCTCCAGGATTTTCACCAATACCCCAGTGGGTACCTATTAATCCAACATCACATCCATCTCAATTGTCATCATAGCTGGTTCAACCCATACAACAGCTAGCTCAACCACGACCACCGCCACCAATGGCATTCTTTCTGAATAATCCCTCTCCATTGGGGACTATTCCTGGAGGTTTTCATGATATGCCCAAGAACCCTGAGAAATTCTACCCCAAGTACATTCATGGTGAATCAAGGGGTGCTAAGGAGCACATACAAGCCTTTAAGGATGCTTGTACCAGGGCTTAGATAGCCCACCATGATGTATTTTTTAGGTTATTCCCTTACTCCTTAGGGGATATGGCATAAAATTGGTACCTTAATCTTCCTCAAGCTTCCATTCTGACTTGGACACACTTGGAAAATGCTTTTATTAATCAGTTCAGGGTTTATGTGGATCCACCTCTTCTATACCACCAATTTGCTACCATTAGGAAAGAGCCATGTGAATCCTTGCCCTTGTTCAATACTAGGTTCCAACGAATGTATAGGAGATTGCAAGATCCCTATCTAGTTGCTGAGAATAGTGCCATTCAAGCTTACTTTAGAGTTATAGACCCCTTGCTTGGCTTGTTCCTGCAAAGGACTTATCAACCAGCTGATATTGATTCTCTATCCAAAGTCTATCATCTAGCTATCAAGCTGCAACAACAAATTAGTTCTCAACAAGGAAGTCTAGGAGGAGGTTTCCCTTCAATAGGATATCAGATGCATAGCCCAACCCCTCTGTTCAATACTGTCCCGGGAATGTCTCCTTCCCATTATGGACCGATGTCTGAATTGTAAACCCAACCACCAATTCCATTCTTTGTTAATAGAACTTCTGACCTCTTCCAACAACTGCAGGTTCCTCAAGGTCCGCAAGGTCATCACAACCAAGTTGGAACACCAAATCATGGTGGTCAGCCACCTATTGTTAAGAGTGTGGAAAGTGAAAAGACTGTTCAGCTTACAAATGAGGTAGAAACCTTGAAGAAAATTTTGTCTCAAGTGACAAATGACATGGCTCAACTTCGATTGAACCCCTCCCAAATCCAAAGTAACTACCCTAATCAAAACAGCAACAATTAGGGTACTTATCAAAATCATAACAATTACAACCAAAGGGGTTATCAAGGCCAAAACTCCTCTAACCAGGGATATCAAAATCAGAATAGAGGATATAACCAAAGGCCAAATAACAATAGACAATGGAATACAGGGCCCAACAATGGTGGAGTCTCACACAACTACCAAGCTAATGAGGAGAGATCACATACTGCAAATGTGGTTGACCTCAACTTTATGACTAATTGGTGCAGGCTGCATGATACTGCAACCCATTCTGAGGTGAATTGCCCTAAAATGGAGAAAGTTGTCAAGATGGTGTAGACAGATGCCCAAACATTCTAAGGGAATCCTCACAAAGAAGGCAACTCAGTAGATACAGCAATGACTTATGACCTCTTTGAGGAGGAACCTTCATTCCGAAGGCAAGAGGAGAATGAACCAAAGGAAGATTCATATGATGCCCAAGCCTTTCAGTCAAAAGGAGGACACTTCCTGAGAAATCAAAGTAAGGGGTCATTCACTACATCAGTGCCACCTAATCACATGGTGCCTCCAAATCAAAGTGTTGATAATAACCCTCTTCAACCAAAAGGCCCGCCCGACTTCCATAATAAGGGTAATCCCTCTAGTGTTTTCAAAAGTAATCCAAGTTATAATATAGAATTTGATATTGTTTCTGAGATGCAGAAACAAAAATATTTTTTGTCATATTTTGAAATCTTAAAGTGGTGCCCTACTTAAAGGGAGATAGTGCTGAAAGCTTTGGAGCAAGCTAACAAATCAAAAGGAAAGAACAAGGTGGCACCTGTTGGGGACGTGAATGCAGCCTTGTATAGAAACAAGGTAGGTAATCCACCATTCCTTTTGAGTTTAAGGATTTGTGGGAAGAACCTACATAATTGTTTGTTGGATTATGGGGCTTCTGGCAATGTCATGCCATTTTCTGTATGCCATAAATTGGGATTAAACCCCATTCAAATGAATAAGAAGGTCATTCAACTTGACAAAATGGAGGTTAATGTAGTGGGAGAGTTGAGGAACATACATGTGCAAGTAGGATCTGACCCTAAGATCCTAACCAACATAGATATTCAAGTAGAAGACATTCCCGAGACCTATGGTATGCTGCTGAGTAGAGATTTGATGAATAGTCTAGGGGGATATCTTTCCCTTGACTTTTCACATATGTGGCTACCATGGAGAGGGATTCCTACTCAGATTAGGATTGAAAGTGAGCCTCGCCTCAAGCATATCATCACGGAATATGATTGCCCCTATGAGGTAGCCTATTTCAAAATTGGGATAGGGGTTTACAAAAGAGATGAAATTTTAACCTTTTTTGTTTAGGATCCTAAAGGACTTCCAATACCAAAGTTCCCTGACCCCACGATTAACGAAAATCAACAAGCATTGATTAGGAAGTTGCAACAAGATCAGCTAGTCTTAGGGGAAGATACCGATCTGCAGAATCTTCTACTCCCTAATTGGTGCAAGATACATTACCAAAATCATTTTGAATTGACTTGCCAACCCTGCATTGACATTTTAAATCATGTTTCCCAAGCTGAGGATGCTAGCTCAAGTCACCCCGAGACTGTCGTAGATCACTTCTCATTTGAAGCCAAGGAAGCAATAATGTTAACCAGAGATAGGATACCTTCAAAGGAAGTTCCTTCTCAAATTGAACCCGCCCCAGAAACATTTCCAAATCAGCATATCGATAAGGAACATCCCCAAGGTTTAGTTGACATCCCTGCACTGACAAATACCCCAAAACTTGGGGGGTTAACCAAAGATATAACTGACCATCAGAAGGATAGCCACATATTATATGATATATCTGTACTAGAATTGGAAATTACACCTAAGGAATTGGTTGAACACCTATTCCGTATATCTAATGTAAAAGATCAAGTAGTCCCACCCCTGGCTCATTCTACCCAAGTGCCCACTATGACCTCAAAAGGACCAACCCCAGCTCACGATCAGCTCTGGACCCTCACATTCGATGGATCCAAATCTAATACAGGCTATGGTGTTGGGATTGAATTAACCAACTCGAAAGGGAAAACCTTCTTTGCTTCTTACAAGTTGCAATTTGGATGCACAAACAACATAGCAGAATATGAAGCTCTGGCACAGGGACTGATGTTTGCACATAAGAAGGTCACTGCCTTGATGGTCATGGGAGTCAGAAATAGTTATTAGGAAAGTACGCAGCCAGTACACCTATCACAATAAAAGGTTGGCAGCATATAGGAACAGGGTATGGAACCTAATAGAAGACTTTGATGCCTTTGGGATTAGCTTAATCCCTAGAGAAGAAAATTAGATAGTTGATTCATTGGTTGTAGCTGCAAGTACCCTGGAACCTATGCAAGGCTCCAAGCTCAAGAAATTCTCAGTGGAATTAATTTCCACCCCTGCAGTTCCTGATAATATCATGAACTTTCAAGTCTTTGATGATGACTGACATATTCTAGCTTTCTTAGCAAGCTCAGATGTTTTGAGGGGAAAATTATTTATGAATCCAATAGAGATCAAGGGGATTGGAACCCTGAAGAATGTGATACAGAAGGGGTCCTCAACTTAAAGAATAACAACATTCCCAAGGGAATGGTTGCTTTAGAGAGAATTTTTGACTCAGACCCGAGGGCTCGAGAAAAGATATCGGCTGAAGATAAAGGAGGTGAATATGAAATGGTTAACCTAGCCGATTCGGGTCCTGAAAGGAATGTCTACATAGGGAAAGCCTGCCATGAAGCAATCAGAAAGGATATACTAAAGGTACTGAAGAAGGATATTGCTGTGATAGCCTAGGAATATGAAGACCCAAAGACATTTGATCTTTTGTGATGACTCATACTATCCCTCTGAAGCCCGAAGCCAAGCCATTTCGACAAAAACAGTGCCCTGTCAACGCCCTGATTGAGCCGCTGATCCTAAAGGAAGTTCAGAAATTGCTTTCTACAAGGATAATTTTCCCTATACGCCATTCTACATGGGTGGCCAACTTAGTTTGAGTCCATAAGAAAAATGGAGAGATTAGGCTATGTGTGGACTTCATAAATCTGAATAGAGCTTCAGAAAAGGATAATTACCCACTTCCTTCTTTGGATGAAGTCTTGTAGACTTTCAATGGATCTCAGGTGATATCCTTTCTAGATAGTTACTTTGGATACAATCATGTAATGGTTAACTGTGAAGACAGGATGAAGACAGTCTTCACTACCAAGTGGGGAACATTTGCATATAGGAGGATGCCATTCGGTCTGATAGACGCCGGGGCAACTTTTCAAAGCGCAATGGACATAGCATTCAAGGATCTAATTGGAAAGTGCATCATTGTTTACATGGACGACTTGACGATATTCTCTAAGGATAGACTGAACCACGCCATGGACTTGGCCAAGGTTCTTGAAAGATGCATCCGATATGGCGTCTCCCTGAATCCCAACAAGTGCGTATTTGAGGTTTCTGAAGGAAAGCTCTTGGGACATATAATTTCAGAAAGGGGAATATCGATCGACCTAGATTGAGTGGAAGCCATCCTCAAGATAGCTATGCCAAGAAGCAAGAAAGGGATGAGATCTTTCTTCAGAAAGATAAACTTCGTGAGAAAATTTATCACGGGCTTTGTAGAAATCGTGAAACCATTGAACGAGTGGACTGAGGAGGCAAAACCCTTATTTTCACAAATTAAGTGATCCATTTTAGAAGAGCCCGTTCTCACCAGCCCCGACTACTTGAGACCGTTTTATATATATTCTTTTGCTTCTGAAAATTCCTGCACAGCTGTATTAACTCAACGAAGAGAGGAGGTAGAGGAGAGACCGATTGCTTTCATGAGTTCTCCATTCAAGAATGTTGAGGTGAAGTACCCACCTCTTGAAAAGCAAGCTTT
Source organism: Sequoia sempervirens (assembly GCA_007258455.2). Classification (NCBI taxonomy): domain Eukaryota; kingdom Viridiplantae; phylum Streptophyta; class Pinopsida; order Cupressales; family Cupressaceae; genus Sequoia; species Sequoia sempervirens. The sequence continues at coordinate 129,487 of VDFB02129724.1, read as the reverse complement.
CGCACTAGTCAGGGCTATCAAGAAGTTCCGACATTACATTCTCTAGAGCCAAATCATTGTTGTAGTTCCTGACACTGCTGTGAAGTCTTTACTTATGCAGAGCGAGCTAGGAGAAAGAAGAGGTAAATGGATGGCCATCTTGCAAGAATTCGATCTGGAGATACACCCGATGAAACTAGTCAAGGGTACAGGCTTGTCTCAGTCCATGGCAAATGCTGGCGACAACATCATCTGTTAGCAATATATGACCCAGTCTTTCTCTAACGACCCTTGGTATGTTGATACCATTTGCTTTATTCTCAATAACCGGTGTCCAGAGGGAATGAATGCAACTCAAAGGAGAGCACTAAGAATGAAGAGTTCTCATTACATGCTCAAAGGAGGGTTGCTATACAGGAAGAATTTTGAAGGAGCGTACCTACGATGCCTTGATCACCAAGAGGCTAAACATGTGATTTCTGAGTTTCATGGGAAACATGGCACAGGTCATGGGTCTGCAGACTCATTGGCACACCAGATCCTCATATCTGATTATTATTTTCCTTTCGTGGTCAAAGATTCCCATCAACATGTGAGAACATGCCACATATGTTATATTTATGCATCAAAAGAATGCCATGCAGCCATGCCATTGCAACCCGTCTATGAGGTAAGGCCATTTGCCCAATGGGCACTGGATTTCATTGGGGTAATTAACCCAAACTCTTCTATAGGACACAAGTTTATTTTGACTGCTACTAACTACTGCACAAGGTGGACAAAGGCTATACCCTACAAGAATGGCACAACAGAGGTAGTGATCAAGTTCCTCACCGAATGTATCACCACTAGGTTTGGGATACCCTTCGCTTTGGTATGTGACAATGGCTCTGCCTTTTCTTCTGCTGAGTTTATTTCTTGGGATTATGATCACAAAATTGCCTTGAAGTATTCCTCAAACTATTACCCACAAGGCAATGGAGTTGTTGAATCAACCAATAAGAATCTCTTAGGGGTAATTAAGAAACTGTTAGAAAACAATCCTAGAGACCGGCATACCCAGCTGAGATTTTCATTATGGGAAGATAGGACTAGGATTAAGGTTGCTTTAAAAACTTCACCATTCAAGTTGGTATATGGCCAAGAGCCTATGTTCCCTATCCATCTATAAATACCTATCCTTGAGTTCATGTAGAAATTCTACTCTAGTGATAGTAGGATAGAAGTAAGGTTAGCTGCCTTATTGAAATTAGAACAATAGAGAGATTATGCCTTGCAACAATTCTTTAGGCACTAGGCTGTGGTCAAGCGTTGGTTTGATAAAAGAGCCAAAATCAAGGCTTTTAGGATTTCAGACCTTGTGTTGTTATGGGATAAAGCCAGTGAAAAGAAGGCCAATCACCAGAAATTCGATAAGCTTTGGCTAGGTCCTTGTCAAGTTGCAGAGATCCTAGGGGAAAATGGTTTCTGATTGAGCAGTTTAACTGGAGAACCTGTGCCCTTGCCCATGAATGGACAGTTTCTTAAACATTATTTTGAGTCATGAAGTTGGTACTTTTGTTGGGTGATACATATGTGTAAATAATTTCTTCTTGTAAATAATTTTTGTGTGTAAATAACTCTGCTCTTTATGTGAATAATCTGCTACTCTTTGTGTAAGTAATTTGCTCTTTTCTTTGTAAATAATTTGTTGTTTGTTTGTTTGTCCTTTCTTTCTATCTTTTTGTTTCCTTTGTTCTCCTGGTTTCTATTTTTGTTTTGTTCTTTGGGGTTTTATATGTTTCCTTCCATCTTGAAGTGATGGGTTGTTATCTGATGCATACTTTGGTTGATAGGAGAGAAGTGGTTTAGATATTTTCACATTTGTTGATTGGATGATTTTCTCCTAAAATTTTGTTTTATGCTCATTGCCAATAAGAGTTGTGGGAGGTCTTGAAAATAAGGTATAAAGTAAATAACCTTCATTAGCTCCCTCTAAATCTGTCACAAATCATCAAGATCATCTCCTCTTGTAAGGGTATATTTGTCTTAGGGTGACAGTGTTGTAAGATTTGAGTGAAAAATCTGATCTCCTAATTGCTGTTATGAGATCCATGATAGTTTTCAACCCAGATCAGATGTTAAACATCTGACATATTGAAAAGGAAATGAATGAAATATCTAAAACTCTGAGAGAACTATTCAAAAGAAAAAAGAAGACTCAATACGAATGGGTGATTCTAGTATCTCTACCGGGGCTGTGGACGCCTGACTGGCAGTAGAGCAATGCTATGAGGAAACTAGAGGTATCTCCATCGAGGCTATGAACGCCAGACTGGCAGCGGAGCAATTCCCAGGATATCATTGCACAACAGTTAAAGGGAATCAACTTATGTAGCTCAAATCTTGCACATTGTTGTCTGAAAGATCGAGAAAACTTCATAAAAGAATGATGCACAATCAAGTACACACATAGATTCAGGAGTAGCCAGTGTTGATTTACATTTGAGATTCTAGCTCAACCTTGCTTGTTAAAAACTAACCCAACTAAAGTTGTGATGTTCATAAACCAGAGATTCTGGGTAGCTGAATCCTTTGGTTTCTTGAAAATGGTTAAACCATTTTCCCACCCGAGTCACCATTTGTTATGCCTTGCATAACCACCCCATTTTATTCTGGAACAAATTGGGTCCCCTCTTTTTCTCTTTTCCCTTTGGCCTTTGGTTTTCTGCCTTAGGTGTTTTTTCTTTTAAGTTATGTCGAAAGTGGAACTGGGACCAATACCGAACTTGGAAATTCTTTCCAAGTCCTGGTCTTGTTCTGTCCCCGGTTCCGGTTCCGACGGTTCTTTGTCTTCGTCTTTCATTCTTTCTCGGAGCCGGGTCCGGGTCTGAATTGAAATGTTAAACTTTGTTAAAGTTTCTCATTCGAATTCCATCCCGACCCCGACTCCGCCTTTCCCTTTCTCTCTCTTCGTCATCGGGTTTTCCCTTCACGTTTTGGTTTGTTTTGGTGGGACCGGAACTGGATCAGAAACCGAACTTGGAATTCCTTCCAAGTTCTATTTTCTTTTCCTTCCCCGGTCCCGGTCCTGGTTCAGTTTTGGTTCTACCCCCGCCCCCATTGTGCTTCACCCAGGATCAATTTTGCTTTGACCCTGCTGGTGTTTGTTTCCCTGCCCTTTGCATTTTGGTTTCCTTTGCGGACGCGGAGCCGAGACAGGGTATGAACTGGGAAATTGTGATTATTTCCGTGACTCATTCCTATCCCGACTTCAGTCCCAATTCCGATTTTCTTTTTGTCCCCGCCCCCGCCGGTTTTAAAGGCAAGGGATTTCATTTTTGGGTCCTATTTTGTCCCGATCTCGGTTCCACTGGGATTCATCCAATTTTGCCTCCCTGTCCCGGTCCATTTTTGGTTCCGCCTCCGCCGGTTTTGAAGATGGGTGTTTTTTCCAGTTCTGTCTTGGTCCCACTTCTACCTCTGCTAGAGTTGTGTTTCTTTTTTATGAAATAAAGACATAATAAGTAATGATATATTTTATTTACCTTTGAGAACTAATGGAGGGATCTATTTTGCAGGATCGAGTTATTCACCTGAAGATATCTCTCGGGGGAGTTTTGCCAAAGGATCTGAGTTCGACGTGATGTCTGGCCAAAGGAATAAAGTCTTGCCGACTCATAGTATCTCGGCGAAGGAAGGCAACTTCGACGGAAGGTCTTGCCGACCCGATAGAGTCCCGCCGACATATTTTCTACCCTCAGTGTAGCATGTTGAGTGTGATGTAATGTCTCGCCGATCAGGAAAAGTCTCCCCCAAGTGAAGTGAGCTCTCGGTGGAAGGATGCAACTTTGGTGTAGTGTATGGGCGAAGGAAGTTAGTCTCACCGACAACTTGCAGAGAGACCGATCTCGAGCAGGAAGAGAGCCGAGGAAGAAGAAGGAAGTCGTGAGTCATAATGCCAGCTGGTGTCTACTGACGGGGGTAGCTCGACATTAATGGTGATATTTTAGGGCATTCAAAGCGGCTCTGCTAGAGTTCAAAGATGGACACGGAGGCATAGGAGTTAATGCTATAAGCTACAAAAGATCTGAGATCATTCTAAGGGATAATCTCTTCACCGACATGGACAGGAGGGACTCGCATTTAATGCAGAACTGACTTTCTTCAAAAGATTTGGACGCCGACCCTCGTGCAACGGACGGATATTTTGTAAACCCTAAAAGAGGGGCCAACATTCTTTTCGGGAGATGGTGTATAAAATGGCATTCTTGCCTCTTTGTAAAGGGTTAGAAGTTAAAAAAGGTCAGAAGTAGAAGTTTTAGAATACATATAGAAATAGTTAGCAAAGATAGAGGAGATAGAACTACATCCTGTTTTAGTAAAGGGAGCTTCTTTTGTCTTCTAAGGATAGGAGTTAGATTCAGCATAGAAAGTAATGTATCTTTCCAGTTTCCTTAGTGTAGGTGGAAGTAGTCTGAAGACACGAGTTTTCTATACACTGGTGATTGTGCCAAATTTGTAAATGTTGCTTATCTGTCTCACCAATAGTAGAAGCAACCAGATTCAAATCTACTTCATATTGTGTTCTAGAATGGTATTTATCTTGAGTTAATCATTTGATTTTGAGAATTTTTCAAGGATTGAGGTCTTACTTTAATGTTTTGTTTAAATGATAACTTGCAATCTGTTATTGAAATCAGCACTATAAATGAATGAAACTATGTGTCAATCATAAGTTAATTTCGTTCTATAGTTTTAGTTTACAATTCCTTGAAGGATAACAAGTCTGGTTAAGATAGGTGAATTATTATTCTTTTCTGTCCTAAAGCTCTGATCTATCTTTTGTTGTTTCTTTAAAAACCCCTGGTTAGAGTAGGTTTAAATTCATATTTGATCTTAGAACAACCCAAAAGCTCACACCAGCAGGCCCCTTGAACATTGCTGTTACATTGACCACTGAGGAACATCAGCACAGTTGAGAACCAACTACAAAGACCTTGGGAGCTAAGGTATCCATGTGTTATCTTTCTCTTTTAGGAGAAACAGAGTAGTAATATTTTGTTTAACTGTTGTTGTGCCATTTGGAACGTCAATAGTAGGAATATATCACAACACTGATTTTATTAGGGTAAGATGTCTATCAAAAGGCAACCATAAAAAATTCTAGTGAGACCCACATTCTAAAATTGTCAAGAATTCTCTTGCACTAAAGATGATTAGGAAGACCTATTGACCAAGGAATACCAAGATTTAATGCAAGGAAAGCTTCCCAATCTTAAAATGTTAGATAATGGCAATTATTTCTTTAATGACCAAAGAATTATTAAATAAATAAATATTTGACTTATCCTCATTAAATTGTTGTCCATAAGCTACCAAAAACATATTGAAAGCACTTATGAAATTGATAGCCTCTTGGATTTTATAAACACGCATTAAAATAATATCATCCAAAAATTGAAGATGAGAATGAGAGTCAAGATTTCTAGCCACTTTGAACATCCTTAAATACCCTGATTAACTCTTTGGTGACTAGCATTCTCAAATCTCCTACAATAAGGATGAAGAGATAATGGAAGAGGGAATCACCTTGTCACAACCCTTTGGAATCTAAAAAATTAGAAGATGAATTTATATTAATAAGAACATAAATGGAAGAAAACACAACACAACTTATGACCCAATCAATCCACCTTAAACAAAAACCAAAAGTATATAATATGTTCTTGAGGAAGGACCATACAACCCTAGATCATAAGCCTTGGACATGTCTATCTTGATAGACATAGATTTATCCTTGAGCACTTCATATAATGAATGGATTCTAAGGAAATAAAAATATTGTTAGGAATATCATGCCCACTCACAAAGCCCTCCTACTTTGATGATATCAAATATTTCAAGATATATTTTAGGTGATCAACAATAAGTTTGATAATGATGAGAGCAATAGGGAAAAATACATCAAAGGAGTTAGCCCCCACTTTCAATAGGATCAAAGCCATTAAAGTATAATTAATTGCTTTAAGCTACTACTTATTAGTTTAAAATTTCAACCTAACATCTAAAAGATCATTCTTTAAGATGTACAAAATTGGTGATGAAACTTAATAGGAAAGCCATTAGGACCAAGAGACTCCCCTTCCTCAATTTGGAAAATTATTTTTTCTAATTCCTCAAGATTATTAGGCTCCATAAGAAGATCATCCATTTCCTTAGTAACCAAAAAAGGAATGCAAGTTCAGATAAACTTTTCCTTCCCTACCACAATAGGACTATTTTCTTTAAACAATGAATAGAAATGATGAGTTGATTCCCTATTAATCTCTTGAGACAAATAAAGATAAATTATTTGAGAGAAATGATAGATGAGATAACATTAATAATTTTTTCTTTAACTAAATTATTGAAAAAGGAGGTGTTTTGATCCCCCTCCTAGAGCTAATTAATTCTAGATAGGTGATCCCATAATATTGGTTTAAAATTTTTGGCCAAACTGGACATTGAACTGATTTCTTTTAACTAAATCTTCACTTTCGAGAACCTATAGCAGCTAAACCGTGAGGAATTCGAAGATGATGCAAACTAGTAATTTGTGAAATTTTTTATGTAGATTCTAAATATATTTTTTTCAAAAATTTTGGAATCAGATTGCACTTCTTTTTCTGTCTCCTTAAAAAACTAGTTTTTAACAATAAACACCATTTTTAAAGAGTGGCGTTACTAGATAACACATAAATTTTTTTCTATGAAGGATAAAATTCTATTTTTTTTGAATTTAGATTTGTAACTATGATATCTAATGCATGCAATTGGTTTCATAGTGTTTTATTGAATTTTTTTTCTTAATTAAATTTTGAAGTCAGACCAGTTACAATTCAGACATAGGTTTACTGGCTAACACAACTTTTTTATATGTATCGAAACTCAATTGTATTTTTTTTGTTGGATCAAGAACATTAATATCTAGTGCGTAGATATTTTTCAAAAAAAAATTGATAATCTACTATTTTTCCACATGTGTAGAACAGAGAGCTTGATATTCGGTGAAAAGCCTACATTCGTAAGAAATAAGAAATAAATATAATAATGAAATTAAATTTATTTAAAATTATACTTTTTGAGAAGCTTATAATAAGGACTACATACTTACAAAAAATACATTTTAAATGAATTCATTTGATCCCCCAAAAGTTAAATCAAAAGTAGTTTTTTATTGGTATTTTGATAAGTGTAAAGGAGACTTCGTTATAGGTATGGTTTAAAACTAGTGGGGTTATATCCAAGGGGGTTTGATCTAAGGTGGTTTGATTAAACTGTCCTCAATTGGAATCCTTTAAATGGAACTTTTCAAATCTTAAATCATTATATTTTCTAAAAATATTTGATTTCACTAAAAATCAAGATCTCCAAAAATTGTAAACCAGTATTGTGGGATCACCCAAATTTTTTCTTTCAAAAAATCTCCTCTCAAATTTCCCTTTCATGAATTTCTTTAGAAACAGAAGAGTCCTCCAAAATTCTTTCACTAATCATTTCAAATTCTCTAATCTAAAAATTAATATTATTCACTCTTTCTTGCACCTATTTCTTCAACCTAAAAATATTACCATAACAAAATTTGTTCCACTATTTAAGCTTGAGTATAACAACTTGAATCCTTTTAAAAAATGAATACATAGTGGTACCAAAGGGGGATTTCCATCCAACCACCATACTACCATATTCAAATGTATAGCTTGATCACGAAGCCACATTAACTAAAACTTGAATGTGAGGCTTCTTTAGGATAGATAAATGAGATGAAGTTAGCTTTATAGGCTAGTGTTTTGAACCCTTCCATGAAAATATTTAGAAGTGGCCTAGTTATCCCCAATCCAACAATAAAAAAAATTATCAATCCATTTAGAAATAGAAGAAAAACCTCATATCGTATTATTTTGAGTGAAGAGACCACTATTAGGTTTAACATATACAAGATTAAGAAAAAAATAATAATTTCAAAACAAATTTGAAGAATGGTCTAGCTAACTCAAGCCTCTCTTGTTAAGAGTAAAAATGATATTATATTCCCCAATCAAGATTCAAGGAACATAAGAAAATAAGGATTAAATAAACCAAATATACAACCAAAAGAAGACCTTGCCTTAAAATTTGTAGGAGAATAAATATTAGATAAGAAAGTAGGTCTATCTTAATCGAAATAAGTGGCCACCAAAGAAATAGAATGTTTACTCACTAACCAAGTGGAAGATATAATCCAATGGGGTCCTATAAACAAGTTATCCCTCCCACAAAATTCTTATCTCTTAAACACTAACACTTGTTATCTTTCTAGAGCATAGTAGAAATAGTTAACGTTTCCTCGATAAAGAGTTTAATTTCTTGAAACAAAATAATATTAGACTTATGAATCCTAATAAGTTCTCAAACAAACTTTTGATGAGGGGTTCTTCCCAAATGCATAGCATTCCATGATAAAACTATCATTATTGAGAAATAAAAAAGTGAGAATCTAAAATGCAAATGACCCCTGGAGATTCAACTAGTGTTTCCCTTATAATATTCACTTTATTTTTTATCACTTTTCTCCCCGCTTTGGAGACATTATCCATACCATATTTTTAATATTGTTGGATTCCCAATGGAGCAAGATTTTTCTTCTTAATAATACCCTTAGTTCCATCCTTAGCACCAATATAGTGAAGGGCTTCTAGTATCACACAATCTATAGAATTTTCAAATGTAATGACTATCAAAATTGGAACTGCAATATTTAAATCAATTCCATGATGTTCACTTGATCCATCATCTTGACTTAGAGAAAGAAGAGTCCATTCCCCAAGTATAATCTATACATCACTTAGACTTTGAGCTTTTGAGAGTGGGAGCAAGGTGAATTAGGGAGTACCAAATCTTGATTAAAAAATTCTTTCAAACTAAAGTAGAATCAATATCCTTAAAATTCTATAAAATATCAAATATATTATTAAATGGCCCTTTGGTAAGTCTTTTTTTAATGTATCCCATTTCTTCGTTTTTTACAATACATCATTGGAATAAACCCATTTAAGTTAGGCCCTTCTACATGAGCTGGGGCTTTCCATTTTGTAATAGTTTTAGCCATCATTGGTAGTGGGTGAATAGCATTTATTTTTGTCTTTGGACAATTTCTCTGAAAATGCCCATACTCATGACATACACAACATCTAAAGGAAGAACTTTATAGTCTAGTTGTTAAATCCAATGCATACTTCCTAATCTAATGTCTATAAAATTAGGAAGAGCATTATTAAGATAAATTTTTAAACAAATATGAGCATAAGAAATTACATTCATCTCGAACACCAACATGCAATGAAAAGTTACCAAAGTTTTTCCAAAAATGACTGCAATATAATGCAAAATATCTGGTCTCCAAAATTCCATCAAAAGATGAAGAAGATGAACCTAGATCAAAATATTAGACGAGAGCTCTTCAACTAGATCAAACCCATGTTTAATGAATAAATCAACTTGATTATGAAAATAAGGTCCTCCTCAAAAGCTAGATTTTGATCAATCATTCCAAAAATACCACAAAGAAGAAACCATTTATTGCTAAAATAATATCCATGTCTAGTTGCCAAGTATAACGTACCCAATTTTTTTAAAGAAAAAACAATGTGACTTTAAAGCCCATAAATTTACAAATCAAAACATGTTTTTATAAATATAACCTCAAAGATTAATAACTTAGAACTAGAAAACCTTCACTCTTCTACAAATAACCATTAGATTTGGGACAATTATTAACTCTGTTATCAGGCATACCCTACATAAGATTCAAATCAAGAACATTTTCATAAATATAAGTTTAGCCTTATCACCTTGAAGAAAAAGGCAAAGGACCCCACGACCCCCTCCGGATCCTCCTATATATAAACCTCTTGGCGCAAAGATCACAGGAAACAGCCAGACAAAAACACAGAAAAGCCTAATCACTGCAAAAAGAAAACACCGTCCAAAAACACAGCACATGAAAATAGATTAACCGTTGCATGCATCACAAATTCACCAATTGCGCTGAAGATTTGGGTGTCTGCATGCTTCATTTCTTTACGAATTATATGTGACAAATGCCATGTCATGATAGTTCCTGGTTAACACTAATAAGGTGGGCACTCATCCACAATTTGTTTCAGTGCAAGCTCAACAAATTTGAGTATGCTGATAAAAATTATTCTCTTTCTATTCACCAAGCACAAGCTTTTTATTGCTCCATGAGAGGAGAGATATTTCAAAAGGATTGTGCAGAGCCTCTCATTTCAAAACTCGAATCAAAAATTCGATTTAGTATCGCAGCAAGTCTTACACCTCCTTGAGCAAGTCTCTTTTCTACTATTGGCAACCGAGTGAGGAAATAATCATCTGCCAAGTTACAAAATCCTTTAGTTTGCTTTAAATCAAAAGGCCAATTAGAAACTATTCACCTGACAAAACCTGCTATTACCTTGCAAAACAGTGTCTGCAGTGACATCTTTATAAGCCCATTTGCAAGCTAAACTTATACTCTCCGATGCATACCTGTTCATAATAATCCAAGCATAGGATTTTTTAGATTTATTTCAAAAAATTCAGTATCAATTCATATTATTTTCTCCAGTAATTGTATTACTTACCCATCTGGGCAAACTTTGGCGTTTCTTGCACATTTCTCCCATGCAGGAACCTCATCTGACCATCCTTCCTACATCCACCAAATTAACATACACAAAAAGTTAGCTTTAACTTTTCTAATGCCTGCAAGTATCCATCCATCTCCTGCATTAGGTCTTCAATCTATTCAACTCTTTTAACCAGAATTTGATTTAAGTATGACCATGAAATGGTATACATCACATACTGTGATATTTCTTAGAAGATCGTCTATCATGATTGTCACATCTCGATCGAAAAATTCTTTCTCTGATTCATCTATGATGTCAAAATCCCACACCTGTTGTTAAGTGAAAAGAAAAGAACGATCAATTCCAATAATAATGTTTATGCAAAGTAGCAATGAGAAGAATGAGGAATGTATTTATACTTTATGCAAATTAGATTTTCTCCTGAACCACCGTACTGGGATTGTATTCCCCCCTTCATCATCAGCAAACCCCACATGCAAAGGCTGATGAATGTCTCCAACAAAATGGGACAGGAACATGAGACTTTCTGTCAGATTATCTGCCCAAAATATTCCACTTCAATTATTGAAGAAAAAAGAAACAACTTGAAGCACTAAAGAATAACTCAAAACATTAACAAACAAATTTGTTTTGAATTTACATGTCTCTTCTGATGAAGAATCCCTATAAGTTGTTAACTGAGCTGTATAATTGTTGATAGCTCCTGCAACGCACATGTCTTGTTCTCCCTTGTCGTTCTGACAGTCACCTGCTTGCACGCATTGAAACCAAATCTTTCATTCCAATGTTAAATACCTAAACTAGGTTAATACTACTGGTACATTGATGTGGCCTTCAAAAACTTCTTTAGTATTGATATAAATACATCATGTATTTGTTTATATAAATATTTCTTGTGATTAGAATCTATGCAAAGGGCTACTGCTTGATTATCCTAGTGCAAGCCCCAAGGACCTTCCAGTTTTTATTCGAGGGAGGAAGGGACTTGTCAAGTGAATTCTAACATTCATCTATATGAACTGTCTTCAATTTGTGCACGAAAAATTAAATCTATGATCATCATCTATATTTTCCATTACTGAGCTGTAATGTTGGAACACGTTTGCCGTTGCGTCAAAAGATCGACCTACTAACGTCTGATACAAACAGATCCACAGGAAAGGTTAGTCCATGTCTCAAATCCGAAGGGAGATGCTAGCGATTAGTCCAACAATCTCCCCTCAGTGTCACCCAAGGGATTCGAACCCACAACCACAGCTCTGATACCATTTGTTGGAACACATTTACTATTGTGCTTAAAGATCAACCTATTAATGCCCGATACAAATGCTAGAGATAAACGGATCCACGGAAGGCAATTAGTCCATGTCCCAAATCCAGAAGGAGACACTCACAATTAGTCGAGCTTGCAGTTAATGTACATACTTGTTTATATAAATATGCATATAGAATAAAAACATAAAATATGAAACAACTTACGAGAGTATTTGTAGTTACAAACACCGGGAGTATTGATATAATGTAAGGGACTTGCCCAACGGTACTTAAAACGGACTGTATCAGCCCATGAACAGACAGAAGCCAGATCTCCTTCAGCAGAGCTTGGAAGCAATTCTTGAACTGCTTTTGCAGCTGCTTCACTTAGAAGTGACTGCATTTTTTCAGTTGCAAAACCAATAGTCACAAAAAATCTTCTTCATAAATATTCATCCATCCACTATTCATGTAAGTGCAAAACCTTATATGTAAGTCAATAAACTACCTGAGCTATCTTGCAGGTTATATAGTGTCCTTCCTTCCCCCAGGATTGTGTTGCAGGTGCCTTTGCAAGAAATACAAGCAGAATCAGGAAAATAATAGAACTGAAAGAAAGGTTAGAACTCCCCATAATTATTTTGTAGATGTTCAAACTGCAACATTAAGCTCTCAAACTCCATATATAAGAATGAAATTACAGAATTATCAATGACCAATTCTTAGCTTGATAATGTATTTAATTCTGCAATATTGCCTAGAATTTTGACGTGAAGAACACTACAAGATAAAAATCAATTAGAAATACTCTATTCATACTACTCTAATGGTGATGGTATAGTATATCCAGTAAGAGGAATCTTCCATGGATTGTATACTTACAAAGTAGATTTTAATGGTTTATAGATGCCAATTGACGAGGATAGAACATGACAGGTTGATGTTAACCCACCAACCTCTTCCTTAAAAAATGTTTTTGATAGATAGACATGTAGAATTTTTTATAATCAAATCAAGCACCAGGAATAACAGGCTTGGTCTGAAATTTCAGCTGTAAGCTTCAATTTAAGTAATAAAAAATTGAGTGAGGAGGCAAATAAACAATTTTTTTTAATTCCATCTTAAGTTTAATCAATTGAAAAGTTATGAGGGACAGTATGTACGAATAAGGACAATGTAGAGGAGATATGAATCTATTCTGAGCAAGAGAGCTTACGAATCCACCAATCACTTCATACATATTCTTTTATTTTTTAGTTTTTTAAAATTCTTTAATTAAAAAAACTCTGTCAATGCTGCTCTTACCAATAATTAAATTATATTTATAAACAATTTTATAAATTATTAGTTGATCTTGCAAGGCAAGACAGATGCCAAGAGAATATTCTTGTAAAGACCAAGTCTTTTAATTTATATGTCACTCTAGGCTGAGTTTAAGTATCATCTTTATTCAAAGAATTATAGTTATAATAATGCATTGAAATAGGAACGTACCTTACGTTTCATTTATTAAGTTTGAATAGGGAATAAATAAATTAATCATAGCATTTACACTTAGAATTAAGTGATGAGTTGACATTTATTAGGTAGTTTAGATTAATATATATATATATGATAAATAAAAGTAGGAAGGATTAGAGTTTATTTGGAAAATGGGTGGGTGTGAATTTTGGCTGTTGTAATATTATAATAGAAATTTGTAATATAAAATTGAATTTGGAATCAAAATCTAAGAGACTAAGATTTTAAAGTTTAGAGTTTCGAATAGGATAATATTTGTAGTTTGGTCCATTGAATGCAATTTCATCTTAGATAGCTCAATTTTAGTAGTTGTTGAAAATATTTGCGTAGGTGATGTTTGTGTTAAGAAAATAGGGTGGTGCTAAAGAGCATCATTAGGTTCTTATTATGCAAGTGTTAGAAGTATGAAAATTCCATAACCTTGAGTCAAGCCCCTAGATTAACTTACCAATAGTGAAAAATAGATAGGACATGGTATTGAATGTTGATGAGCCAATCGCTGATTATGCTAATATTTGATACAAGCAAATTATGTGATCTTTAATTCCCATAAGGATCAAAGGATAAATCTTCAAATTAACATGTAATCAGATTGATTTATAAAATATGGAAATGAGACCCTAGATTAGTAAACAAATGCATATTTAATAAGCACAAAGAACTTTGTAATGTAAATGTATTGCATATGAGAAGAACATACAATCATATGCACTTAACAAAGTTGCTAGTTATTGTTACTAGTTAGCTTTTCTCCATATGTAACTTGTACAATGTAAATATTTATACAAGTGGACCATCAACTAGGCCTTAACAATTATATTGGTAGGTGTTGTGCATGTCCAGTGCACTTTATCATGTGGATGATGTAATGATAGGTGTACAATTTGTACAATACATTTTATCTATGGACAATATGGAACCAACTATCAAACTTGTATAGTTTCATTTATAGCATAGGTTTGCCAATTACATGATAGTTGGAATACAAAACTTGTGGCACAAAGGCAACCACATGTTGGATGATCATGGTGCCAAATTAGATGATAATTAGACGAGAGCACCTGTACTCATATATAGGGCCACATTATGTGAGTGAGAAAAGGTGCATGAGAATGATGCACAAAGTAGTGGTGCACAAAATAGAGATGCACAAAATAATGATTTGTGAAATTGTATTGATATTATGTGGCATGCATTGGGTAAAGGTGAGAACACCAATGATGTTGCTAAATAGAGCAACAACTATGAATATATGAGACTAAGGTTGTACACAAGGCTACAGTTTAATCATTCACCCCTTTTTGAGAAGCAATGGTTTTTATTGTGGTGGGTTTAAGGTGAAAACATTATGTATTGAGTTGTAGATTATACCACTCTGATTGATTAGCATACTTCTTGGTATTAATTATGTAGAATAGATGATGAATTTTTCAATGATTATGAATCATAATGGTGTCAATGATTGCATCTTTCATAGCTAAAATAACATGTGCAAGATATAGGTTTGTGAGATGTTGAGATTGTACTTGCTCCAAAACTGGAGGGAAACATAGTTTAAGTAGTTCCATATTGAATATAGGATTCAAATCCAAGTATTATTGGAGGTTAAGAATAAAAGAACTCTCTTAAACACACACAAAATAATGTAAGGACCATGATTTCAACTATTTGATGTTAGTTGGGTTCAATAGATATCTGTTTGAAGAATGGTGATTTGTTAATGTTTAATATCTAATGTCAATTGATGACTAATTCTTGTACAAGAAGATGCTCTTATGTGATATTTTTAATGAAAAAAATTATATAATAATAAATTTAAATACACAACCACATAATTGCAATTTTGAGTGCACATGCTAATAAGTAACTATTCATATACTATTACATTAAAAAATAGCCTAGAAAAGTTTAAATTTGATTTTTTAATATTGTGGATAGTTTACAAATATACTATTCATATGAGTAGCAATGTGAAACTAATAAAAATTATTAGACTAATAACATGTCCTTACAAGAAAACATTCTAGAAATCATTTATGGAAGATCAATAGTTGCTACTTAAAAATCTGCTTACTTAGAATCCACATTCAAATTAGGAGCCAACCATGGAAGACCAAGAGTTGCTACTTATATAATTCCATATTAGATGTTCCTAGATAGGAAATTGAACTTGGATCTCCACAATGAGAACCCAATGTTTTGACCAATTAAATTAAACCCCTTATTTTTAAATTTAAATTTTAGAAATTGAAGATGTGATTATATCCAAAATCCAATCTACAAGATAGGATCACACTTACAATCTAGTTTAAGAAGTGTATGGTGTTGAAAAGTGTGAAAAGTATTTTGAATTAAATTTAAAACAATAAAATAAGAGGTTCAAAGGTTGAAGTCAATGATTACTTCAAAAGAACTAAATCATAAATCTTTCACACAAAATAATTTAAAACAAATAAAAAATAAAATACACTTTCTCCCTCTACATAAATAATACCATAATATAAAAAATTATAAGTAATTAATGCTTTCCTTTATTATGATTTAATGCAATTAATGTTTAGAGTACTTAATCCTAGAAGAATATGGAAGGGACCAACAACTCAATCTTGGGTTTAATAATAATAATCATACCAACCAAGAAGACAATATAAAAAGTACTTATATTGCAAACCTATCAACCAAGTAAACAATATAAATAATGATAATAATATTTTATTATTATTAGTCTAAGAAGCAATCCAAAATAAAAAGCTTAAATGTCAAATTGTCTACCTAACAATTTGACCATTATTTTAGATTTATTTTGAAATAAAATAAAGGGGTGGTTATGGAACAACGTCATATAGCATGTGAAATACTCCACATTTGGCTTTAAATTATAATGGATGGGTTTCATGTGATTAGAACGTGTCAAATGATTAATATATTCAATTATAAAGTTTTTTGAATAGGCAAAATAGTACTCACAAAGTCTTATGTATCCCACGTGCTTTTTCAATTGGAAAAGTTTATTAATATACATTGAAAGGTCAATAGGTGTTACAATGAACGTAGGTAGTTTAAGAGGTGCAAATTAATACCTCTAAATGAGTCACCCTATAAAATAAATAATATAAAATGAAGGCCAAACTAAATGCTACATATCTACTTTAAGGAGATCATAATGCATTTTATATCAAATACATAAAAAAGGTGCATATAACTCTTAACACACAATTTTATTTTGAGGCACCTTAAGAATTGTATGGAGTCTTGTGTTCATTGGAATAACAATAATAATCACTCCCTACCTAATTTGAGAAGTGATTAATAACTCAACCTTTATGGGTGTACATGAAGTCCATTAAAAAAGCACAAAAGTAATAGTACTAGATTTATTTTTGAAAGGGTATTTGTTCAAATCTAGTTTTTTTTATCATAAAGTAGATTTATTGTCTATATATAGGTGACTCCAAGATCTTTAGTGCCATCAACAATGTCTTTTATATGGATTTACAAGTGACCCCTTTTAGGAACTGCAAGCCTTGGCTTGGCTACTTGTGGCTCTTGCCCCATTTTCCTATTGGAAAAATGTGTCTCAACCTTGCAATTATATATGGTTTATTATTGATAGGATTTATGTCAGTTTGTGGCAACTGATCATGCAAATATTGTACACTCGTAGCAAGATATGGGGTTCGAAACATCGCTCCAAAAACAAATCGCTAACATGTCAAGTTTTTTTCCCACTGACACGTCAAGGTTTTTTCCTGCTAACACGTCAAAGTTTTTTCCCATGGGCATGTCAAGGTTTTTTCGTTAACACGTCAAATGAAAAATGACCTTGTAAAACCCTAGTTCTAGAAGTTTCCAAAAAATCTTGTTATAAGCAGTTGGGATGTATGTAGACGGGGGTGTATTCTGAGAGTCTAATAGCAGTCATGTTGTCTCTTAATCTCTAGTGGTGATACTCCTGTGATAAGTTTTCTCTGCAAGTATATTGTAATCTTTTGATTTATGAATAATATATTAGGTGGCTTTCAGAGTGTGTGGTTTTTCTCTCGAAATACTTTTCCCCCCGTAAATCATTGTGTTGTCGTATGCATGATGTTTGTGTTTATTTATGTTTAAGTTTTTGTAATTGTTAAAGATCTATAATTTTTTGCATTTTTCTCCTCTCAAGATTAGTGTAGAAAATTGTTCTGCTACCTTAACTTTCTTACAAACCTTTGGTTTTAGTTGTGGGTTGTTGGGTTTTTTGAACTAATCCATATTTGAGTGGGAGCTTGTGCAGAAAACACTTTGTGATCTTGTTACAAGAAATTTCAGATGGCAAGTTCATCAGGGAGAATAGAGGTGGAGAAATTTTTTGGAAATAGTTTTGAGATGTGGAAGCTAAAGATGGAGGATCTATTGATAGATCGAGATCTATGGGATGATGTTGATGAGAATGGTTCAAGGTTTGTAGATCCTACTCAAGCTACTTAATATGATGTTATGAACCGTAAAGCCAAGGGTCTAATCAAATTGTGATTGGCATACTTTGTTTTAATTAATGTTCATGAAGAGACCTCTACAAAAAAACTATGGAAGAAGTTTGGTGAGATGTATCAATCCAAATCTTTAGTGAACAAGATTTTCTTGAGAAAAAAGTTGTATTCCTTGAGAATGGAAGAGGGTGGACGAATGATAGACCACTTAGAAGCATTCAATATGTTGGTGGCTCAATTGGCATCAGTTGGTGTCAAAATGGATGAGGAGGAGAAATGTCATATCTTTCTTTATTTTTTGCTCGATTCATGGGATTCTCTTGTTATGGCTATTGGGAGTACTTATGTTATATTGAAGACTGAAGATGTGGTGGGTTCTTTTCTTTCTGAAGAGATAACTTGGAGGAAGGTATCTATCACTGCCAAGGAGGCCCTAAGTGTTCCTAAAAGACCTAAGGAAAAAGGTAAGAAGAATGAGAAGCGTGACAAATCCAAGTCCAATGGGAGATCTAAATCTCTTGGAAAGTCCAAAGTTATTTGTTGGAACTACGGTAAGCTTGGACATGTTCGTAAAGAATGAAAAGAATAAAAGAAGAAAAAGAATAAATTTGATTTTGATTCTGATCTGAGAAGGAAGATAGTGACACATTCATTGCAACTTTGGCAACTTGTGTAGGTAATGATGCATGGTTAATTGATTCAAGTGCATCTTTTCATATGACTGTTAATAGAGATTGGTTTTGTGAATATGAAGAATTTGATTGTGGTAAGGTGTACTTGGGTGATGATTCTCATTTAGACATTGTTGGTCGTGGTAAAGTTAAAATCAGGTTTTGGTGCAAGGGCACCCACAATAATTTCATGCCTTCAAAGGGTAAAAAGTTGATTTTTTGCTTTGTTTGAGTTGATTGAATGTAATAAGGTCTTCTAAGACCATGTCTTATGTGTTTGAGTCAGTTTTGAGTCATTAAGGGTGAGTTAGGGTTTAGATGTAAGAAATTGTCAAAGTTGCACAATGTTGTAAAAAGAAACTTTTGCATTTTATTGTCAAATTAAAATTTGGTAGGATTATGAACAGTTGTAAGTTGAAAATTTGGTTTAGAACCATTGGAAAATGGTTGTAAATTTTTAAAAATTCTATGTATGGTCGACACAAAGGTTATTATGATGAAAGGATGATGAAACATTATGTATTTGAAGTTTTGATAAATGAAACTCTTGTTATTTGTGCATTTTTCTTACAGCATTCTTGTTCTTTCACATGGTACAGATTTGTACAACCTTTGTATGATTTGGACATGGTATGGTTGGAAAGATAATTGAGTTAGCTTTCATTTGGTTTTGTTTTGGTTAAATTTTATTAAGTTTAGAGAAAGTTATAGCATTTTTTTTAACAGTAGGTCTGAATCTACCCTAGGGTTTCAAGCGAACAAGAAAAATCGATATCTTTTCTTCTCTCCATAAAAAATCTATAAAAATTTGTGAAAGGTTATATTTTGAGGGTATTTAAAAACCCTTTAGAGGATATTTCATATTTTTTTCATTTTGATGAAATTACTAATGAAAGTTTGCTTGCATTTGGGTGTAAACAGTCCAAAAAAAACTTCTAAGAAGTAGGATAGTCAAATTTTGAGCCCCTTCGTACAAAACAACCCTACCTTATTTTTTAATATATATAAGAATGGCCAAATGGGTATCCTGAATGGATCTTTTTCTGTAGATCAGGTCTAGGTCAAAAGATATGTCCAATTTTCTTTTTTGAAAGGCTACAAGCAAGAATGAGGATTTGTGAAGGAAAACCCACTTTTTGATGAACAAGAACATTTGCTTAAGGTTGTTTTGAGTTTTATTACCTCTTCTTTACATCAAATTGGTATTATAGCCCAAAGATCTAGGTAAGGAAGTTTTTAGAGGTTGTGTACCATTTTTTTGTAGGTTGAAGGAAGAGCCTAGATACCAAAAGACTAAGCCAAGGGAAAAGAAAAAGGCCTAAGGTGAGGTATCATGAAGAAAAGAAGCAACATTGAGAAGAAACAAGGTGAAAGAGACTTTTTTGCAAAAGAAGAATGAAAATGTTGAGAAGATTAGTCTGTAGAGACTTGCAGAGTAAGGAGGTACCAAGCAAGAAACAAGATAAAAGAAAAGAGAAAAGTGAGATGAAGAAGAAAGAAGAGGAGGTAAAACAAATAAACATGCAACAAGAGATAATAGAGTTGAGCATGCCTTGGAAGAAATGAAAAAAATGATGGAACTTGAGAATGCAGCAATGTCCTGAGAAAACAAACCAGGAAAATGGTTGACATTTACCAATAAGAAAATGGATAAAATGGCCTATCAAGACAATTATTCTGAGGAGAAGAAGGAAAGAGAGAATAACAAAACCAGACATTGGGGAGTTTTTTTTGATGATGGAAGAGAAAAATTCATTTGAGGAAGAGGAAAAATGTGAAGAAAATGGGTCCCTTGAGACTCAAAATTTTATTTCTAACAATGTGTGTGAGTATGTGGTTACAGGTGCAACAAATGAAAATGAAGATGGAAAAGAGTTTAAAGGAGGAGAAGTGCATATAGTGTATGCAGATTGTTATACAAATGTAGCACACTATGGTGACAAAAATGTTGCAAAACCAACCGAGGTAATAGTTGCATTTTTTGATTTTATGAATAATGAATATGCTGACATATTGTATTTGAATGATGAAGATAGAGACATAGACAGTGGAACTAAGGCATATGAACAAGAACTTGAATTTTGGTACGTTGAAGTGTAGAAGATGCTCAGTAAGAGATGGTACAAAAAGAAGAAAAAGGATTCAGAGAAAGTTGGGGAGATGAAGGAAAAATTGTTGAAGAATTGGAAGATCGGGAAGAGAGAGAAAACCTGCACTCAAGTGGACTTGAATTTTTCCCCTTAGGAGTATGGTGCAGGGGCATCCACAGTGCTTTCATGCCTCCAAATGGTCAACAATTGATCTTTTGATTTGTTTGAGTTGGTTGAATGTAATAAGGTCTTCTAAGACCATGTCTTATGTGTTTGAGTCATTTTTGAGTCATTAAGGGTGAGTTAGGGTTTAGATGTAAGAAATTGTCAAAATTGCAAAATGTTGTAAAAAATATTTTTTGCATTTTGCTGTCAAATTGAAGTTTGGTTGGAATATGAACGGTTGTAAGTTGAGAACCATTGGAAAATGGTTTTAAATGTTTAAAAAGGTCATGTATGTTCGACACAAACGTTAGGATGATGAAAGGATGAGGAAAAATTGTGTATTTGAAGTTTTGATAAATAAAACTCTTGTTTTCTGTGCATTTTTCCTATAACAATCTTTTTCTTTCATGTGGTACAGATCTGTACGAAATTTGTACAACTTGTGCGTGGTATGGTTGGAAAGATAATTGAGTTAGCTTTCATTTGGTTTTTGTTTGGTTAAATTTTATTAAGTTTAGAGAAAGTTATAGCATTTTTGTAACAGTGGGTCTGAATCTACCCTAAGGTTTCTAGCGAACAAGAAAATTCCATATATTTTCTTCCCTTGATCAAAAATCTATAAAAATAGGTGAAAGGTTCTATTTTGAAGGTATCTAAAAACTCTTTAGAGGATATTTCATAGGTTTCCATTTTAATGAAGTTACTAATGAAAGTTTGTTTGCATTTGGGTGTAGATAGTAAAAAAAAACCCTCTTAGAAGTAGGGCAATCAAATTTTGAGCCCCTCCGTACAAAGAAACCCTACCTTATTTTTGGACATGTGTAAGAATGGAAAAATGGGTCTCATTTTCTTTAGATCAAGTTTGGGTCAAAAGATATGTCCAATTTTCTTTTTTGAAAGGCTACAAGCAAGAATGAGGATTTGTAAAGAAAAACTATTGTTTGATGAACAAAGGCCCTTGTTTAAGGTTGTTTTGAGTTTTATTACCCCTCCTCTGCATGAGGTTTTTTTATTGTAGAATAAATCGGATTAATAATGGTGTGTTTTATATCCCTAGATTAGCACAAAATTTGTTATATGTGAGCAAACTAATAGATGTAGGTGTGTAGGTAGTATTTTCTAATGCAGGATGCAATATGGTTAGAGGTGCTATGGTGATTGTTAGAGGTGTCAGATATGGGATATTGTATAAGCTTGATGCATGCACTATTGAGTGCAATAGTACTTTTATGAAAATAAAGTATGTAGAAGAAGTGAGGGTTTCACCTTCAATAAATGGTCATGGCTTTTGGGTTCCTGAGGGTCCTCTTTCTTTTGAGACAAAGTTACCTGCGGAGAAAACTATATTATGGCACTAGAGACTTGGACACAATGGATAAAAGGGTCTAAGGACCTTGAAAAATAAAAACCTTTTTGAAGGTTTTTTAGGTTGTAATCTTGAATTCAA
The DNA here is from genome assembly GCA_007258455.2 of Sequoia sempervirens. Classification (NCBI taxonomy): domain Eukaryota; kingdom Viridiplantae; phylum Streptophyta; class Pinopsida; order Cupressales; family Cupressaceae; genus Sequoia; species Sequoia sempervirens. Next base: position 107,239 of record VDFB02129724.1, on the reverse strand, counting down.
TTTATGTGAGCAATGCATTTATGGAAAATAAAACCGTGTTCAATTTTACTCAAGTTCTCATAAATCTTGTGGTGTATTGGATCTTATTCATTCTGATGTATTTGGTCATGTAGATAATCCTTCAATTGGTAAATCCACATATTATGTTTCATTTATTGATGATTATAGTAGGACATGGGTATATTTTGGAGAGAGTAAATCTAAATTTTTTATATGATTTAAATACTTTAAAGCAATGGTTGAGTTGCACACTGGAAAGAAAATAAAATATTTGGGGACCAATAATGGGAGTGATTTTTCTCTAATGACTTTGATAGATTTTTTAAAGATTGTGATATTCATAGATAGAAGATAACTATGTATTCTCCACAACATAATGGAGTTGCAGAAAGAATGAACATGATACTGAAGGAGAAGACTAGGAGTATGTTGAGTGGTGTTGGCCTAGAACAAAGGTTTTGGGCTAGAGCTATTGCCACCACCTATTACCTAGTTAATAGGTCTCCTACATCAGCTCTTGTTGATAGAACACCTATAGAGGCATGGTCGGGTTGCAAGCCTTAATTAAGACATCTTAGAGTTTTTGGTTATGAGGCATATGCACATGTGCCAAAGGAGAATCGAACAAAGTTGCAGAACAAGGTTGTGAAATATATCTTTAGCGGATATAGTTATGGTGTGAAAGGATACAAGCTTTGGGATCTTGTTGCACAGAAGGTAATACATAGTAGAAGTGTTATTTTTAGAGAAACTAAGCCTTCTTTTGTTACATTGCACCCAGAACTAAGTAAACAACAAGATGTGATTCAATTTCCTTCTACACCTGAGAAAGTTGAATTAAGGGGCCCAAGGATAGACAAGAATTTGAGGAGCTCATCTAACTCTGGATCTTCATAAGAGGAGGAAGAACTTCCAACTCAACTTTTTTGTAGGTCTACAAGGCATAGACAATTTCCTAAAAGGTATTCACCTGATGATTGGAGATGTATTTTTGCTTTGAATACTAACATGGATGAACTCAGATCTGTAGAAGAGGCACTAGGTATGAATGATGTAGAATCTTGGAAGATTGCTATGGATGAAGAAATGGAATATTTGAAAAAGAATGATACATGGGATCTTGTACCATTGCCTGAAGGACGAAAACCTATTGGTTGTAAATGGGTGTTCAAGAAAAATATTAGTTCAGATGGAGGTATTGAGAAGTACAAAACAAGATCAGTTGCGAAGGGTTACTCTCAAGTTGAGGGTGTTGATTATGGTGAGATATTTTCTCCTATTACAAAAATGACATCCATTAGATTTTTGCTTTCTATTGTCGTTGCTTATTATTTAGAGGTTGAGCAAATAGATGTGAAAAAAAAAAATTCTTCATGGTGATTTGGAGGAGGATATTTATATGACACAGCTAGAGCACTATGTGGTGAAAGGTAAAAGAAAGTTGGTTTACAAATTGAAGAAATATTTGTATGGCTTAAAACAGAGTCCTGTGATGTGGTACTAGAAATTTGATACATCTATGTTGAGTTTGGGACTTGAGCATTCTAAATCAGATCATTGTGTTTATTATAAAACTGATGGTGATCATTTCCTATTTATTACATTATATATTGATGATATTATATTTATTGGTAGAGGAAAAGGTGTGATTTCAAAACTAAAATCTCAACTTGCTACTAAATTTGAAATGAAAGATCTTGGTGCAGCTAAACACATTCTTGGGATGGAAATTAAAAGAGATAGAGTGAACAAGAAGCTATGGCTTGGCCAAAGCAAGTATGTCAACTCAATTTCACAGAGGTTTGATATGCATGATTGTAGGCCATTGTTTGTTCTTGTTTCAGTTGGAATAAAGTTATCTATTTTAAATTATCCAACATCTCCATCAAAGATGGAAGACATGAGCAGAGTGCCTTACCAGAGTGCAGGTGGAAGTTTGATGTATGTTATGGTTTTTACTAGACCATACATTGATCAAGCAGTGAGAGTTTTTTCTAGATATATGTCTAATCTTGGTAGAGTTTATTGGGATGCAGTTAAAAGAGTCTTCAGATATTTGTGGGGTACCTCAGTTTATTCCTTATGTTATCATATTAGTATGACTGAAGACAATATTTCCCTTGGTATTCATGGTTATGTGGATTCAGACTGGGCAGGTGATGTTGATAGCAGAAAATCCACCAATGCTTATGTTTTTACTTTATTTGGGGGTGCGATTAGTTGGATGAGTAAGTGATAAGTTGTGGTTGCTATGTCCACTACTGAAGAAAATTATATGGCAACTACTCATGCTTGTAAAGAATCCATTTTACTTAAGAGATTGTGTTTAGATATTGGAATAAAACAAGGTGCAATGACAATTTATTGCCACAGTTAAAGTTTGATATGTCTAGCCAAAAACTCGACATTTCATGCCAGGACCAAGCACATTGATGTACAGTATCATTTTGTTAGAGATATGGTTGAAGATAGTAGGGTGAAGTTGGTTAAGGTATAGACTTTGGTGAATTTCGTTGATTCTTTAACTAAGCTTGTGAGCACAAAGAAGTTTAGATGGTATTTAGAGACTATGGGCCATTTAGCCCCTAGCAATTCAAAAGACGATGCTTACACCCCCACATTTTTCTTGCAAGGTGTTTGACAAGTGGGAGATTTTATTGGGAAAATGTGTCTCAACCTTGCAATTATATATGGTTTATTGCTGATAGGATATATATTGGTATGTGGTGACTAATCATGCAAATACTATACACTTGTAGCAAGATATAGGGTTTAGGGCACCGCCCCGAAAAAAGAATTCACTGACATGTCAAGGTTTTTCCCACTGACACATCAAGGGTTTTTTCCTATTGACACGTCAAGGATTTTTCCCACTAACACATTAAGGTGTTTCCATGAACACGTCAAAATAAAATTGACCTTATAAAACCTTAATTCTAGAAGGTTCCAAAAAAGCTTGTTATAAGCAGTTGGGATGTATGTAGACAGGGGTGTATTCTAAGAGTCCGGTAGCGATCATGTTGCATCTTGATCTCTAGTGGTGATACTCCTATGAGAAGCTTGCTCTACAAGTATATTGTAATCTTTTGATTTCTGAATAATATATTAGGTTTCTTTTGGAGTGTGGGGTTTTTCTCCTGAAAGCGTTTTCCCCACTTAAACCATTGTGTTGTGGTATGGATGATATTTGTGTTTATTTCTATTTAAGTTTTTGTAACTGTTAAAGATATGTAAAGTTTTGCATTTTTCTCCTCTCAAGATTAGTGTAGGAAGTTGTTGCGCTACCTTAACTTTCTTACATTTCCTATGGTTAATAGTTTGAACCAAAAATGGCATCTTCAATCTTTTGTGTATGTTTAACGTAACAAGTTTTTTTGCCACTTGGTCTGCAAATGTTCAGCCAAAGCTCGCCCTCTTTTTTGGGTGTATTCTTTCCCAAGGCTTACCAATGGGGTCTCAACTTGTCCACTTGGGGGTCCAAGACCCTCATTGCCCGTTTTGTGGGTAGTCTAAGTTGTTTAAGCTTTTTGGTTTTGTACTAGAGCTCAACAACTGTGGAATTGGATTCATGACTTCTTTCAGTCGTTCAGGCCAGAGTCATTTTCTTGGCATATGATCCTATTAGGTGATTCTCCAGGCTTCCCATAAAGTATACCCAACTTTGGCACACTTTCAAGGTGGAAATCATCTCCAGTATTTAAAAAGATAGAAATGCCTACATATTTTCTCACAGACAGATTGATAAACATGTTTCTTTATATTCTAAAGCAATTATTTATTCTAATGCTCTTCTATAGATTCAAGTGCAAGCAAACAAAGTTGTGCTTGAATTTTCTCACCTCTAGGTGCTTTTGAACCACTGAGGCAATGCCCCTTGCACTATGGCTCTTATTCCTGTTGATGGTCCAAATAGCACAAGAACATTAAAACAGAATATCGCTATTATGTTTCTCCTGAAAGAGAAAGATAGCACATGGATACCTAACTCCCAAGGTCATGTTAATCGGTTCACAACTATGTTGATTTCACCCAATGGTTGATGTAACTATAATGTTCAAGGGGCCTGGTGATGTTGAACTTCTGGATTGTTATAAGATCAAACATTAAACCTACTTTAACTGGGGGTTTTAAAGAAAAAGAAAAAGATAGATCAAAGTTTTGGAACTAAAGAGAATGTTAATTCATCTAAGTACTCAGACTTGTTGCCTTCCAAGGAATTCCTAAACTAAAACTGCAGAATAAAATTAACTTGTAATTAATACACAGTTTCATTCATTCAAAGTGCAAACATTAATAACAGACTTCAAACAACAATTCGAACAAAAGAAAAGATAGAACTCCATTCCTTGAAATCTTTCCAAATCAAATGATTAACCAAAATGAATACCATTCCAGAGCATAATGTAAAGTAGGTTTAAGTTTGGTTGCTCCTACTGTTGCAAAACAGATAAGCAGCATTTACAAATCTGGCAAGCTTCACCAGTGTACAGAAACCCATGTCTTCAAATTACTTTCATCTAAGCTAAGAAAGTCTGGAAGATACATTACTTCCTCCTCCTATTGAATCAAAAATGTCTAACTCCCTGTAAAACCCTAGCTTGCTAATTCTTAACTACCAATTTCTAACCTCTCTCAAAAAAAGGGGTCCCTTTACAAAG